>CABHPQ010175964.1:0-41874 GCA_902168405.1 Peromyscus aztecus | reverse complement strand
TCTCTCTCTCTCTCTCTCTCTCTCTCTCTCTCTCTCTCTCAAGCTTTTCAGGTTTTAGGTGGAAGCTCTTGCCTCTCCTTTTGGTGTCAACTGTAGTTGGAAAGTTTCTCTGGTCCCACCAAGCCCCCCCACCCCGGTCCCGTGGCTCGCTTAAAAAATAATCACTCAAAAGCTTATATTAATTATAACTGCTTGGCCATTACCTCAGGCTTATTACTGACTAGCTCTTATATTTAAATTAGCCCATAATTCTTACCTATATTTAGTCATATGGCTTGGTACCTTTTCCCAGTTCTGCCTTGACATCTTGCTTCCTTTGTGTCTGGCTGGTGATTACTGACTCAGCCCTTCCTCTTCCCAGAATTTTCCTTGTCTGCTCACCTGCCTATACTTCCTGCCTGGCTACTGGCCAACCACTTTATTTTATTAAACCAGTGTACAAGGGCATTATCCCACAGCAGTCTTGGCCAACAGCTATGTAAGGGTCAACCAAAGGGGCCGAGACCCACAGGTTGAGAACTTCTGACCTAGAGCATTCCTTTCTGTATTTAGAGACAGGAAATAGCCCATATTTCTGTACAATAAGATGTATACAGAACAAACCCTTGCCTTTTCTTTATAGGCAAAAGGTAATCTTTATAGCAGTGGGGGTTGATTTAATTACCTTCTCCACATCTTTTCTCTTTTGCTCACAAATTTAGTAGACTAAGACAAAATAGGCTTTCAGTAAATCTCTTTGTTTTTAAATTCATTTACTTTTGTGCATGTTGTATGTATGTGTGCCACATTCATACCTGGTGCTCACAGAGGCCAAAAGAGGGCAGCAGTAGATCCCCTCTGCAAGTGCAGCAACTGTTTTTAACCACTGAGCTGACATGACTCTCTAATCAACAATGCTCAAAGTTAGGAAAAATTAGGAAATTGTCTTAACACATTTTTTTTTGCTTTTTCCTTCAAAGGCTACCTAAAATAGGCTGGTGAGATTAAATAACAACACTCATGATAAATTGAGTAATAACTTGTAATTATTTAAGAAGCTATTTTCCCATGATGAATATTTTCAGAATGTACCCTCACAAACAAAATGTGACTTAAAGGGAAAGGGTGAAATCATTTGGGTGTAAATTAAATAGCAAATCCTATACCACTCTCAAACCCAAATGAAAGTAAGTACGCGCCTGTAATGGGTTGTTATGTCAGGAAGTATATGTGTAAATTGATGGCAGTTTTCCCAGCACACAACAAATAAGCTAATTTCAGTCTTGGCAAGATTCTTCCATTTTCTCATTTAGGTGCATCATATCCATCATGGGGAAATAATGAACCATACCAAATAGGAGGACAACATCAAATACGTGTATGAATTTTAAACATGGTCAGCATTTGTAAACTAAACAAATAACCGATTTCTCACATGTCTCTTCAAATGGTCTGCTGAAGATAGTTAGATGTAGATCAAAGATCAATAATAACAGATGACACAGATTGTAGATAAAGAGAAATAGATCAATGACAGACAGACAGACAGACAGATAGGAGAGAAATACATAAACATGTTTAGGCCCCCAGTGAATTCAGAGCCACCTATAACTTGATGTGATATAGAAGTGACAAAATTCTAACTACAGATGGTTTGAATAATTTCTACCATGAAATTGAATATAGATGCATTATTATGGCATTAAGATGTATTAATTCTGCATTTCCTAAACCACCCACAAAGTCTACTTCAAGAGCTGTATAATCCATAGTTTTAATCAATGATACCTCTGAATAACTAACAAAATCAGAATGGAGTTTCACTCTTAACCCCACACTAGCCAATGTCCAAAAACATGTATTTGAACAAAGTAATACAATTCTATATTTTATTGCCGTGAACACTACCAAAATTACGAGATATCTGCATTAGTGTCTGTGGTGGTTTGAACGAAAATGGTCTCCATAGGCTCCAAAATTTGAATGCTTCATAACCAGGGAGTGAGTGGAACTGTTTGGGAGGATTAGAAGGATTAGACTGTGTGGCCTTGTTGGAGGATATGTGTCACTGGGGATGGGCTTTGAGGTTTCAAAAGCCCATGCCAAGCCCCAGTCTCTCTCTTCCTCCTTCCCTCCACCTCTCTCTCTCTCTCCCTCCCTCCCTCCCTCCCTCCCCCTCTTTTCCTCCCAACCCTCCCCTCTTCTTGCTGCCTGCAGATCAGGATGTAGAACTCTCAGCTACTTCTCTATCACCATACCTGCAGTGTGCCACCACGCTCCCCACTGTGATAATAATGGACTAAACCTCTAAAACTGTAAGCAGCCCCCAATTAAAAGCTTTCTTTTAGAAGAGTTGCCTTGGTCATTGTGTCTCTTCACAGCAATAGAACAGTGACTAAAACAATGTGCTTATTCATGTAATCCTCCAAAATTATCTCTTTATTCATTATAATCCTGTACTGCATTAAGTCCTGAAAGCAAAGCAATGAATAGCATTTGCCCTTGTATGTTCAAATTCTACTAGAAAATTTGGAGAAAGTAACAACAGTAGTTTAAAGTGCAATTAACATAAATATTAAATTATAATTAGCCATTTTCAGTTGGATTTTCAATTTTCCAACTCTGGCACACCAATTTGTCTTGGCTTTTATACTCAGAGATGAAAACAATGAGCACATAAAATCTAACAATTATTCTATTCAAAGAAAGATTTTGTCAAATTTCCTATGCTAATTTAGCAAAGTAATTTAGCATTTATTTAGCTTTAATACCCCCAATGAATAAATCATTATCATGTAACATTTTCCGATGACTGAAGGCCTTTTATTCTGTCAATATCTTTCGCAATGAAAAAAACTGAAGTAAATAATTAGAAGTCTAGTCTAACCCAAATCTTTGGGGTTCCTGCCTAGGGTTCTACAACTTTAATTGACCTAGAGTGAACCCATTCTAAACCCACATTGTTCCAATTCACACAAAGCACCAATGATCCAGTACTATTGTCACATTCACAGGTTGTCACCAGTCTGTTCTGAGCCATGTCCACTGTTAGTTACAACTTCTTTACATACAGATTATACACAGAGATCTCACATTATAAAGGAAATTAATCAGACAGGTTTGGAAATAATGCTGCATTGACACAAAGGACGTGGCATGCCTTTGATATGAGAGAAAATGTGTCAAATAAAAGGAGGAATTTGAAGGAACAACATCAAGAGTTATTAGTCTCCGGGTAGGCTTAGTAAATCTTAAACCCATTTTAAGGACCATTCACCTACGCTACAAACAAGATTGTTGTAATTTTACCTCAGGAGTGGCATATTGAAAATGAGTTTTATTAAACAGCACTTTGGAAAATCAATTCCTGCCATTAAAACACTACTACTATCTGTATCAAGAAGTCATAAGGTTCTATAAATTTTGACTCCCTGTATGTTGGTGAATAACTGACACTATCCTGAAATGATAAATGGATATCTAGGGGAACTAGATTCTTCTGCCATCAAAGGTGCTTTTTTTTTTTTCTAGCTGTTATCAAGGATCCTCTTCCATTTAGCACACTCATCTTGGATTAGTACAATATGGTAATATCAAGTATCTTTCCTCTGTTCTGACATGTCTCACCACACCTCCAAATAGTTACTCGATTGACTCGATTTCTATAGAACAATGTGAGTAATTTGTTTCTGTCTCCCTGCTGTCATCATGATTCAATTTCACAAGTTGTATAACATGATGAAGGTCGAGTGTCGCTTCTGTTACTCCCAGCTGCTGCTGACAGTACAGGAGAAAAATCAATGATATGCCTTTGTTTTAAAGGGCAGTGAATGGTAATTGAGAAAAATAATCTCATTCTACTGCCTGTTAGTGTGTAACGGATCCACAGTGGAAATGATAGGAATTAAGACACACATTTCTTACTAATACAGGGAGCATATGACACCTTAATCTCTCTTTTCACACAGCTCCAGTTTGGGGACAAACGTATCAATGTCATCCCAATGGGACAGAATATGAGTATACCAATAATATTTGATATATAGGCATCCATTTACACTTCAAGACCCATTTTCATTTTTAGAAATTAATTTCAAGGCAACTTGTCACATCATAAGGATAATATAATGTTATGTTATTGCCATTGCAATAAAATCTATGGCAGCTTCATATAGATTTATAAATCCATTTTAATTATGGACTTTCTTCAAACTCTGAATACATTTAATTAGAGAGAATAGTAAAAAATAGTGGGAGGAGATTTAATCATGCAAATGGGGTGATTATGTCCTTATGTCTGTTGGATATAAACAAAGCATTTCTTTTCAATTACACTTAAACTTCCTAAGAATTGCTTAATACCTACCAGGTGTCATACACTGCATTATAAACCATGAACTGTGCAAAATCAAATGGTAGGGCTCTTAATGGAAACTTCAACTCTTCCAAAGGCATAATGCATCATAAACACATACACAAGACACACAAAAGAATCAGGAAAATATGCAAATGTACCTGCTAACCAAATGGCATTTTCTTATCTTTAGTGAAAAAAAAGCTGCTGCATCTTCCATATTTTACAAATTTGAAGAAAGTCCTACAAACACTTAACATTATTGTCTCTCTTCAAAGTTAACTCCATTTTAATACTGTCATCAATTACCATTTTGATTTCCAATATTATTTATTGCCATTTCATTATTCTTTCTCATTCAGTAAGACCACCCATTAGTAAAAATAGGCACACAGAGATGAAGTCAGATGGGCTCATGGATTTTCTAACAGTACATTTTACTCCTTTTTAAATGACTTATTTAAAATATGATGGTGTGAATACCTCAGTCATCTCAGGATGCACGTTTTAGATGAGGATTGTGCTGAGAAGACTGGTAGAGGAAAAGTCACATGATTGAAGCCAATAAATCATCAAAACCAAAACAGTTAAGATAATTGATAGGGCAGGAAATCAGTGATTATGATTTGACTTAACCAATCATAATAACTTTCTTAGGCAAAGTGACAGAATTTAACACTTTTTCACATCTTGTGTTGTAATGTATTTGGGGAGCTATCTGGAGAGCAGCTATGAATACAATTCTTGACTAATTTGCTCTATAGAGCAACCCTTACATGATTATCTCTAACTTCAAAGAGTAATCTTCTGATTATCTAGTTTATAACTTTGTGCATAGAAACCTTGATGCAATATGTAAATGAATGAAGTGACCTTGGTTTAGTATAAGTTTCAAATTTTATATTACTTACTAATTTCTAAGACATTCCTACATATTTTATACCAACGCATTGTCCCAAAAACATTGTGAATACAATATGATGTTTTTCCTCTTAAAAGGCAGTGACAGGATCAAAAGGCTGATGGCCAATCATTCTATATCCAACTTATTCTTCCTTCTTGGCTCACAAGTATTCAGTACACTACTCTCTTTACATATCCCCTTCATACACTGTATTCTCTCCAGATAAGAAACCAGTTGATATTAAGCTACCATTTAAAATCGGTCGATGAGTTTCAGTGCCACACAACACAAATTAGGCTCTCTATATTCTGCCTTGCCTACTTGGTAAAACTGAACTTGTACTTAGAACACACACACAAACACACACACACACACACACACACACACACACACACACACACACACACCAAGAAAAAAAAACTATGAACTTAAAAAAAATAAAATAAAATGAAGCAAACAGTGCCCTCCCTGAGATGGAGTATGAATTTTAACCAGGGGAAACAGACTACAATTTGATTTGATTTCTTTAAAATATGTTAGTACTTATTCTTTGAGAACTTCGTACATGTCTATAAAATATTTTGATTTGACTTTAATTTCTTCATTTTTATTCTTGGCCTTTATCCAAGGGAAGCTACGATGTTCTTATTTCTGCCTACATAATCAGAACACTAAGATTCTGAGGAAGTTCCTGCTCTGTTTTCTCTCTTTTTATGCAATTCTAACTAATCCCGAGCCAACGACATCCTCAAGCCCAGACCTATATTATTAAAGCCAAAGGTAAAATTCCAAAGAAATCTCTGGGCAAATGAATCCATACCATTCAAAAAATATGAAGGGAATCCTCATGGGTTTTTCTCTGTATTCTTATTGCTAGCCTCATGTTTGCCCCGATCGTGTATAATGATGTTACATGGAAATAGAGCTCACGGCAAAACTTCTTTCTGGCCAGAAGAACTGGGGCAAGAATTAGTAGGTGGTAGAAATAGTTAAAGTGCAGAGAAAGGGGTCCCTTGACTCTGTGAAATAACTAGCAAAAGCAAAAAATACCTACCAGCTACAAAGGGATGAAAAAACAAAAACTATAGCATAAGCTTTAAGAACCGAACTATAACATAAACCGCTGGCCAAGGGCAATGGCTCCTGAGTGGTCCACATGTAAGACATATTTAAACAGTGTGAAAAGGGGGATAATTAATTGACCCTGGAAGAGAAATTGACAGAGAATTGGAATTTGGTTATAATCAATTCATTAAAATGAACTCACCATTCTACTGATTTTAACAGAATCAAGAGCTACAGAACATAAAATTAAAAACATTTCAAAAAGCAATCCAAACGCTTTACATTTGAAGAGTTGGGGAAATGTAGTCATTTTGCATAGGAAGCAATATCCGAGTAGATTTAAAGTAGGTAACATGCCCATACAACAGTAGACAAAAGGAAGTGATCTGTGTGATGGTCAGTTTTCATTGTCAGCTTGGCACACCCTGTAAACAACTAAGAAGAGAGTCTCAATGAGGGATTGCCTAGACCAGATTGGCCTGTGGGCATGTCTGCAGGACACTATTTTGCTTCCTTTCATTAAAATAGGGAGATCTACCCAATGGGAATGATGCCACTCCTAGATTTCATGAGTAGAAATAGGAAACTGAGCATTGGCAAGCAGGTGTTTGTTGCTCTGTTTTGGGGAGTCATAGCTGAATAGAGATGACAGAAAGGGAAGTTTATAAACTTCAAAATGAAACAACAGAAATTATCTCATCTGTAGTCTTGGTGGTTCACACCCTTAATCCAGCAATTAAGAGGCTAGAGGCTGTGGATTCCTGGAATCAACAGAGGAGCAGTGGGGAGACAGACTGGGAGGAGGGGAGGGAGGGGAAACTGTTGCCTGGATGTAAATTAAATAAATATTTTTTTAAAAGAGGCTACATTAGAAACATCATGAGGTTTACAGAAGAAAGGAGGGCGGGAGGGAGAAAGTAAAGAAGATTTTACCCAGTCTGAAGTAGAGAAAGCAGACTCAAATACATAAAAATAAAATAAAATAAAACCTCAAGGACACAAAGGATAAAAACAAACATAAGACCTATAAAACGTGTAAACATGTCATAAATTAAGGACAAAAATCCATGCTCCAAATTTCACATTATAATCCATTCAAATCAGAAAATAGGGGAATAATAATATAATATGCTAAAAGTTAGAGAAAGATCAATTAAAATGCTATACCTGATGAATTTCTTCTAATGAATGTATATTATAAAGATAATTTCAGGCAATTAAAAATTGTTGGCAGATGATCTATTAAAAATCTAATAATGCAAATTCTTCAGGTTTGTCTGAAGTATCCAGACATTTTAAAAGTAAGAAAATATAGTAAATATTTGTTCAAATTTTCCTTTTAAAATCTTAAAACACCCATGATTATTCAATGATGTACATAAATGCAAAGAATATCATGTGATAATTGTTACTGTACATAAATAAAGTGCATGGGGCAACTACAAAGTAATGCAGAAAATATGATAAACCTATGATATAGTTTGATGTTTTCTATGCTTTAGTAGAAGTGATAAAATATTAAGCAGTCTGTGAAGGTTAAGTGTTTTATAATCTCTAAGACATCATTTTAAAAACTACTGAAGTTTACAAAATCAAATAGATAAATGAAAGTGGACTGTTAAGTATATTAAAGAGCAGAAGATAATGAATATAAGAAAAGTAATCTTGAAACTTTTTTGCCTCTCTTTTATATTTTCATTATCAGTCTCAACCTCTAGATTCTTAACTATCTTAAAGGCTTTGTGTATTTAGTTTCTGGATGATTTCTCTAAGGTGTTCTTGTTGTTGTTACTGTTGTTTGTTTGTTTCTTTTCATCCAGCCTTTTCATCTAGCTTATGCTGAAACCCTGAAAGATTTGTCTCCACTTCTAAAATCTATCAACAACTTTTTTGGATGTCTATTTACATATTTACATGTCTTTCCAACCCCAGTCAGAGGTACACAACCCATTCATTTAACTCTTTTAGGTCCACCACAATGCATGCTATGTATATGGGTGTGTGTGAGCAAGAGAGATTCAAAAAGGTTTTATCCTAGGTACAAGAGCCGAACTACAATGTCTTGCATAGTGCTGCAAAAATAGTCCTTTTCCATTAGAAAAAAAAAATCAGTGTCATTTTAAACATTCTCAAACAATGTAAAGGGAAACAGTGACTCATACCCCATTCCATCATCAACTTATGAGTAGAATAGCAAGAGCGAGTAAAACATGCACACCAGATAATCATTCTAATTCCCTGTCTCATTCATTAAAACATAGCCTTCATAATAGCAGAGATGTGTACACGTTTGTTATTTGGAGCATTCAAGTACTACATGGTATAGGTGTTAGTTGCATTGCTGAATAAAGAGCTGCTCAAGGTAGGGGGTTGTGTCCCCATAGTTTCCACAATATTCCCAGTGTACAACATGTTGTATACAAAGTAACAATTAGGTGATTGAAGCAAGTTTGTTGGTTTTGTGTTGGTATAGTTTTCTCATAATCATTAGGATTGCAAGAAAGGGAAACAACTCAAAATTGTCCAATAGAGAAAATACACTTTCTTCCATATGCCGCAGGGGCATATTCACGGAAATGAAAGATCTATCTTTTCTGAATGTGTCTTAGACAATAAACTGCTTCAGGTCATGTCCTAAATTCTTTATATGCATTGTCTTTTTAATCCTCAAAACAATACAATGAAATCATTAACACCATCATTTCCCCAACGAGAAAACTGGGCCGGTTTAGCAACTTGTTCAAGTTCAATGATAAATAGATGGTAAAATGGATCCAAGTTTCTCTCTGCTTTCATAACTTTCATTTACCGTTTGACTTGCTACACTTAATTACATACTTACATAGACAACGAAGAGAGTCTTTTCTCCCAAATTAGAAACAATAGGACCCCAGTGTTCAGTTCATTTGCTTCTGAAAGATACATAACCTCTGTAAAACCAGGGGGTGGGGAGCTCAAGATATTTTCTTACAGTGAGTCAATGTGCCTAAGGATGTATGGGATAACACCACAACTTATCTTCTCTGAAATATCCTTGAAACTCGCCTGTGAGGCATCTGTATGGGTGGATATGATTCTACCTAAAGGTATAGTATATGAAATGAAAAGCCCAGTGCCAGGTGTGGGGTGTTGGCCTGTATGTTATTAGTTAGGAAGGTGCCAAAAAAAAATCTCCACAATGATACAAACTACTGTCATTGTTCTTGGTTGTCCATCAGAACTAGACAATAAGACCTTATTGCTTGAAGATATCACATTCTTTGGTTACAGGATATGGAAAAAAATCAATCAAAACCGAGTGGGAATCTTCTTCCCTCCCAGACAGCTTTCACATTGCTAAAAGATATTTGTAGGCTATTTGGAGAGAAAAGTCACTGACAGTTTTACCAAGTCATGAACCACAGCACAAATCTTCTAGGGAAGATGTACCCACTGGTCCAATGGTGACAAGATGCTTCTGGATGTAACCAACTACCTTCGGATTGGATTTGAGGGCCAGTCCACAGGAAACCATTGTCATGCCTAAGAGTGTAATACTGTTCAAAAACACATGGCTGTGGATGTCATAGGCCCTACTGGGGAAACTACCTTTTTTTTCTTTTTGATAAATTAACATGGTGTCAAACTGTTTTCTAATTATTTATCTTTAATTTTACATTAGTACTACTTGCTTTGGTCAGAGAACTTTCTATTTGAAGTTGGTAATAATTACAGTGGAGATTAACAAAGGAAAGAGTGTGCAACCATAAATTAGAAATCTATAATATGCCCTTTAAGGTTCAAAGAACTAATATTTTTATGAAAATTAATAGTTTCAGTTTGCAAACAACATATAAAATGTCTAAGCCCACAGAATAACTTAGGCACATGGTAACTTTAAATGCTTTTTAAAGGTTTGAAGTATAAAATTCGGATTTGAACCTAAGATAAATTCTTGGTAAAGCATTTTTAAATATGAAAGTGGTATGTAGCCTGATGGCCACATCTATTCCTCATCATTAAAAGCCTGGAAAACTAAACATTCTGATTTTAGAGAAAAACATCTGAGCTAAAGTATTTTATCCCAACAGTTCATGTGTAAATCTGATAGTTTTTAAGTGATTGTGCTTTTATGTCAAATGTACATTTTAGAGCAAAAAGTATACCAACAAAAACAAAACAATAAAAAGGTATATTATATTATCACAGGTTTGAGGCTTGATTTCCCCCACAAATTAAATATGAGTTTTTACAAATGTATGGCTGAATGACTTCTCCTCCAAGTCTTTAAGTCAAGTGACATTACACACTATATATTAATGTATTGTACATTTGAACAGAAATCTAGCACCAAAATTCTGACTTTACCATAGTCTTAATGTAGAACATGGAAAAATGTCACCAAACACCTTCCACTGAGTTTCATATTTCAATCCAATGATAGCAGCAATATTATTTTTCCTGTAGCAGAAACAGGGGCATCCATGAAATTTATCAGAGAAGTTTGTTGTGGTGATATATTGTGTACCCTAATAAACTTGTCTGAGGATCAGAGGACAGAGTCAGTCACTAGATTAGACATAGGGGTCAGGCAGTGGTGGCACACATCCTTAGTCCTATCACTTGGGAGGCAGATATCTGTCTGGATCTCTATGAGCTCAAGGCCACACTGGAAACAGCCAGGCATGGTGATTCACATCTTTAATTCCAGGAAGTGAGCCTTTAATCCTAGGAAGTGATGGCAGAAAGCAGAAAGGTATATAAGGCATGAAAACCAGAAATAGGGTCGGTTAAGCTTTTAGGCTTTTAGCAGCAGTTCAGCTGATATTCATTTGGATGAAGACTCAGAAGGTTCCAGTCTGAGGAAACAGGATCAGCTGAGGAAATGGCAAGGTGAGGTGGCTGTGGCTTATTCTGCCTCTCTGATCTTTCAGCGTTCACCCTAATACCTAGCTCAAGGTTTGTTTTTATTAATAAGACTCTTTAAGATTCATGCTACAGTTACCTGCACCAGACAGGACCTGCATCAAGGTACAATGTAGTAAGAATATAAAGGTCCAAGCTACTAACAGGATATGACACAGTAAAGTGAGCCCTACTTTTACCACCGTCATCCCCGAAGCACATTTGCTAATTTCTAAGCTGTATGTATTGTTTGAAAAGGAAAGAAAGCATGGGACACAGCTTCTCAGAGTTAAAAGATTAAGCAAAAATAAAAGCATTGTCACTGTGCTAGAAAAACAAAACATTGAGCTTTAAGAACTTCTTACAGATTGTTGAAAGAATTGAACAAGGGGCTGGAAAGATTTTTGAGTTGCTAAAATACATGCACGATGAAGGATGAGGGCCTAAGTTCTGTGTTTAGAATGCACATAAAAAAAAAGCTGAGTATGGACACATGCTTTTAATTCTTTACCGAGGAAGTAGACCCAGGTAGAGCTCTGAAACTCACTGACCATCTGTCTACCCTATTTGGTGAACCCCTGACCATTGAGAGACCCTATCTCAAAATAAAAAAAGTAAATAAATAAAAAGCAGCCGGGCAGTAGTGGCACACACCTTTAATCCCAACACTCAGGAGGCAGAGCCAGGCGGATCTCTGTGAGTTCGAGGCCAGCCTGGGCTACCAAGTGAGTTCCAGGAAAGGCGCAAAGCTACACAGAGAAACCCTGTCTCAAAAAAACAAAACAAAAAAAATGGGTTGGGGATTTAGCTCAGTAGTAGAGCACTTGCCTAGCAAGCGCAAGGCCCTGGGTTCGATCCTCAGCTCAAATAAATAAATAAATAAATAAAAATAAAAAGCAGATAATGCTTGAAGATCCATGCCCATGTTGTTGATCTCTGGTCTCCACAAGCATACACAACCCTTGGTCGAAAACACAAGAACATACAAAAATGAAAGAAGTGATTGAAAGTCGAGCATGGTAGCATAGACCAGTGATTCCAGACCTTGAGAGAAAAAGGAGAGAAGAACACTACTTTACAGTTATCCTCAGCTTTAGAGACAGTCTGATGCTTGCCTTTGCTACATGAGAATCTGATTCATCACTCTCACACCCAAAATAGAAAATAAATAAGCAAAATTAAATGGCATACTACATGTAAAGGCCGGATGGGCTATTTCATCTGAAAAATAGAAAGTGTGCTTGAGTATGTGGAGAATCAAAGATGATTTCACTTATTATACTTGATGATAGCAGGAAAGACACTTTCCATGGGGAAGAAAGGCCCCAAGGCTCCTGATCGCAAAAATGTTAAGAACAGTAATAAAAATTAATGTGTTAGTTCTAGTTCGGGGAATTAAATGAGTTTGGGATAAGAATTGCCAATGAAATCATGCTAGAAAGCACATAGTTAGGGGTGAGTAGGAAGGACTGAGCATTCTCAGAAAGATTGCTAATTTAAAAGACACTGTGTGCAAACATGTTTGTGTGTATGTGTGTGTGTGTGTGTGTGTGTGTGTGTGTGCGTGCGTGCACGCGCGTGCGCGCGCTGGAGGTCAGAGTGCTTGACCTCACCTCTTCCCCACTGCCTCAGGTAGCCTAGCTGGCTTTTGAGTTTCTGGAAACTTTTCTGTCTCCTCCTCCCATTTTCTCATAGCTTCCTGGAAGGATTGCACATACATGGGCTACTGTGTCGAACTTACACGTGGTTCCTGACCATTCAAACTCAAGTGGTCAGCATTTCATAGTGATTGTTTTTACCCAATGAACCATCTCCCCAGCCCAAGATTATGGATTTTTAATGTGATGAGTTACTGATCCATTGAAAAAAATTAACTACTATGAACTTACTACATAAAGGATTAAGAATGTACTTAGATCCTTTCTTAGCCTGGTGGTGGTGGCCCACGCCTTTAATCTCAGCACTTGGGAGGCAGAAGCAGGCGGATCTCTGTGAGTTCGAGGCCAGCCTGGTCTACAAAGCGAGTTCCAGGAAAGGCACAAAGCTACACAGAGAAACCCTGTCTCAAAAAAATAAACAAACAAACAAACAAACAAAAAAGAATTTACTTAGATCTTTCCTCTCCTGAAGAAGAGGTATACTTAACAGTTGTGTCAAAAATGTGAACCTTTCAAAATAAAGGATAAAATATCTAACAGAAATCTCCATGCATGAATTCCCCATGTTATAGTCTAAAAGCAATTTCTACAATGTATATACACTATTTTTACAATAAAGAATAGAGATTGTACCCAGGGGAAGAGTTTTGAACATCCTGTATTGGCTACGTTTTAGCAGGGCATTGTATATTTTCTGAGTTTTCCAACATTAAAAAATATGAATGGTAACTAAAAAAAAAATGTTTCCATTTTAACTCACAAAAGATGTTGTCTCCAAGGAACTGTAAAAGCATATGCATGTATTTTCTTGCCTGGATTAATTTTCACAGAAAGTAAGTATATCATGATCAAAGACACAGATCTGTGACTCTGAAATGACATTGCCACATTTAAGTAAACAAAACAGAATCCTAAGAACACATTCTTCCATGGATACGTGCTTATTTTACTTTGTATTTTAGCTCACAGAGAATTAAGGGCAGCTTTCCTTTGTCAAAACATTGGCAAATTTTATTAATATGTTAATCAAAGAGACACAAACACAGTCAAATAATCAAAGGATGTTAATTGTGACAATACTAACAATTGAGGTGGGAAAGTTAACTGAATGCCCTAAATAACTTTGGGGAAATAGTTGTACATTATTAATAAGCTTTAACTCATGATTCTGAAAATTTATCATGCTATGTGCAAACAGTGTACTTGATGCTGTTCCCTCTTTTAAAAGATGATCATAATAAATAAATAAATAGCTGGGTGGTGGTGCACACACCTTTAATCCTAACACTTGGGAGGCAGAGACAGGCAGATCCCTGTGAGTTCGAGGCCAGTCTGGTTTACAGAGTGAGTTCCAGGACAGCCAGAGCTCTTACACAGAGAAACGCTGTCTTTAAAAAAAAGAAAGAAAGAAAGAAAGAAAGAAAGAAAGAAAGAAAGAAAGAAAGAAAGAAAGAAAGAAAGAAAGAAAAGAAAGTGAAAAAAAGAAAGAAAAAGGAAAAAAAGAAGAAATAAATAAATAAGATCAAAACAAGTCAGAAGACAACCCAAGTCAGTTTCAGTGTATTTAAAGATATAATGTAGTAGTATTCCTTTGCTTTGTATTCATATTTGCAATCCTCTAAAAATGGAGGATTTTTTTTTTACTAAAACTGTAATTATCAGTACTGTTTCTTCTGGCAGGAGGAGGGTGTTAGCTTTTATTTTCTGAAATACATAGAGAAGTTTAATTCATGAAACCATCTTAGGGTCTTTACTTCTGGGTTTATGTCTCTAGTTAAACCAAAACCTCATCACTTTAATATAATTTCAAGTATTTTTTCTCTTGTGTTTTGACTCATTTTTTCCCCTCTTACTTAGTTCTGGGTTTTATCCCGCCTAACCAAGGACATTTTGATCCTCTTATGGAAACGCCTCCCTTTCCTGTGTTCAGAACAGCCTCTCTACAGCCTGCCATAGCCTACCTGTTGCTGTCTCCTTCTCCATGCATACTTGCATCAGTCACCCCAAAGTGAACTCTCACTGAAACCATTAGTGATTTGTGCATCCCCTCCCATTGCACTTACCTCACCATTGTGCCTTCTGTCATCAGTAGCTGTCCTGAGGTCCTCAGCACACATCTGAGGAAATTAAACCTCTGCGTTTCAGCAGTTCTCAGAATAGAATACCAGTAAAAATGTGCCACAGGCTAACCATTGTCCAGAAGAATGATAAAGAGTATTGCTACAAGTAAGAAAGCATGCATGCATTGTACCTTCCTTCAGATGGTGCCTACAGCCCACGTAACAGGCATAACCCCAAGGTATTAGGATATAAGAGTCCAGTGAAAATACTTGGATAAAAGCCATCATTTTTGTGGTCCTGTGATCATGCCACATGCTATATAATATTCCTTTCATTTTCTACAGATGTGAACATTCCCAAAAGCTTTGAAACTAATTCCTATTTTTGGTAATGACCATAATCTTCACACTTTATAGATATTAGCTCAGTTCAATAGCCAAAGGTATTAATGACTATATAGATTGTACTATTCACTGTTGTCAAAGCCCACTTTTATTCAAGTACAGCACCTTTACCTCATGCTACCACCGAGGAAGGATATTTCATGTTCTGCCACCTAGCAATGGAAGGAAGGACAGCTAAAAAAAAATAAGATTCTAACCCAAGGTCACACAGGCCTTGGCAAGTGTTGTGGACAGTGAGCTGTATGAATTATTTCACAGACATTATCTCTCTTCTCTCACCTTATAAATGAACTACAAGGAGGTTTTGGCAATTGGTGATGAAACAGAAGATAGGAAGATGCTGTGAGAAACAGCTCAAGGACTGGGTAAGTCAGAGCCATGTATGAGGTATGAAGAAGCTAAAGGTTTGCATCAGGTAAGGAGTTAATCCCTTGCCAGTTTTACAGAATGAAGTCACAATCTTGTCGACAGTCCTGACTTCCAGATGTTTCTCATGCACATCTTACTACCAAGATGGCCAAGAGTAGAGTGGCATCAGAATGACTGACCTTGTATATATGGTTTTCAAGAGTCTGTAAGTTGTCATTCTCCATCTACTGTTTTCAGGAATCCACCTGTATCTTTATAAGAAGCTTTTTTTTTGTAAACTGCAAAGGCAGGTTTCTATACCATGGCTCCACAAAGGCTAGCAGTGTGTTGTACATGTATGAGAGAGAGATTATGCATGTGCGTATGACAGTGTTTGTTTGAATGTGCACACACACACACACACACACACACACACACACACACACCTACTTAATAAACTAATATGAAGTTCCTGAGACCCAAGATTAAAATACCAATTGAGATGTTCCTGCTGAAGAATCATGTTCCTAAGTAGAAACAACAACAAACAACAACAACAACAACAACAAAATGGACATCAAGATCCAGGGCTCCAAGAAAACAATGTGAAATAAATGCTGAAAATCATAAATGTTAAAAGCCAATTCAAGACACAGTACAGCAGTGGTGGTATGCCATACCAGTCAATCAGCTAGGGCTGTGTAGAATCAAATACTGTAATCATATAGGAAAGAAGGAGAGACAGGAAAAGAGAGAAGAGAAAGGGTGAGGAAGATAATAGTATAAATTTACTTGATGATTTCCTAGGTTTGCTATTATCTCTAAATTATTTTTAACAGTTCAGAAATTATTTTATCACTAGTTACACTCTCAACATGACTGAGATTTTAAAAATTTTAAGTAGAAGCAGGTGTCAAGTTTTAAAGAAGTTCCTCAGATCATTCTAATGGATTCTGAATTCACTTAGAGAATCACTAATTAAGAAAAAGAAATAATGGTCTTGTTTGGAGCATCAATTGATTGAATTTTTTCTTTCAAATAGTTTTATGTGATTGCAGACAGAAGCAAAGTGGTGGCTGAATGAACAGTAAAATACATTTAAAAAGCTGGGTTTTGTTAGAAATGGTACATGAAAAATGATTGTTTTTTAAAAAGAGAAATTAAGCGAAAATGGCTTTGTGAGCTAATCTGTAACTGAATGTGTCACGTGATAGAAATCAATTTAGCTCCTAAAGGAAAACATATCAGCATTGGAAATTCCACCCTAACCTAAAGTTTCATCATGAATTCTTATTAAGACCCCTTTAAGGGTTATGATTCTTCCGTATACAACTTCAGAAAGAGATAAAGGAAAACACCAAAGGTAAAAAGGGAGATAGTAATTCCTTCTAGCTGGTGTCACTACACAACTCTGACTATCATGGCATCAGTTTTTCTGTCGTCAGTACTGTACACAGCTCCAGCACACTGGCAGAAATGGATCATACCTACTCAAATCTAGTGCTGGAATCTTTATTCTAATACTTTCTCCTCTCAAAAGATATACTACCAGGAGAATGTCTCTGCCAGTTTCTCATTAAAAAGGGGAGTTGATAACTAAAGCATTAAAAAAAAATTCTGTCTTATGCTCCTCGGAATAGATAGCATCAAGAAAACAAATGATGGATATTGTTGTGGTCCATGCTGTAATTTGACAGGACTTGAGAGGCTGAGGCAAGAGGAACATGAGTTCAAGGCCAGCCTGGGATACATAGTAAATTCCAGTCCAGCTTATGCTCTAGAGTTCTCAAAACAAACAACAAAAAGAGGAACAAGTACTAGAAAGGATGTAGAAGGGACAGAAAAGCTTAGACACTTGTAAACATGTACAGACTGTAAACTTGTGCAGCCACTATCGACCTTAGTAAGGAGGTTCCTCAAACACTAGACTGAGAACTTCCATATAAGTCAGCCACCACTGCTGATAACTCTAAGTCAATTAGCCTAGAGACATTTGCATATCTATGTTTATTACTCCACTGTCCAGATGACTGAGCAAACCTAAATGCACAGATAAATGCATAAAGAAAATATAGTGCCACATTCAGCAGTGAAAAATAAAATAATGCCATTTCGGAGAAAGTAGTTGCAACTTTCTATCTATCTATCCCCCTATGCTGGCTAGTTTTATATCAACATGATAGGATCTCTATAGTCTTCGGAGAGGCGAGAACCCCAATTGAGAAAACACCTCAATAAGACTGGGCTGTAGGCAAGCCTCTAAGGCATTTTCCTATCGTATGTTTATGCTGTCTTCTACTAGTTACTTAACTTTGCTTAACATCAGTTTCCTGACATGGAACTTATTAATTCATTGTAGGCTAGACAAGGGGCAATAACAAGGACAAACACAATTAGGATTAATTTAGACTCCACAGGAACCAAACTGTGCATCACCCATCAACATCATGGGAGCCCATGTCTGTCCTCTACATCCTGGAAGTTCATGCTTTGAGAATGCCAAGGATTCTAAAGTTCTATAAGCATGATCCATTTGTGTCTTCATGATGATTATACTTTAAAAGATAATTTGCAGACTGTAATTACTAGATAATAGTTGTGCTTCTGTGTATAGTGCTATCAACGTCCTTTATTATTTGTTTGCTTGTGTGTTTTATGGGTATGAGTAATTTGTTTGCATGTGTGTATGTACACTTAAGGTTTGTCTGGTACCCGTGAAGCCAGAAGAGGGTACAGATTAGTTGGAAGCCACCATATGGGTGCTGGAAACCAAGCTGGATCCTTTGCAAGAGTAGCAAGAGCCATTAGCCACTGGGCCATCTCTCCAGCCCCTTTCCTATAGTGTTTTCACACAATACTAGTTTTTCAACACAGTACTCTTTTAAAGACAAACTTTTACAAAATAAAATCTGTGTTTTATGATTAGCGTTTCTAACTAGTACCTTTGGCTTTGAGGGACTCCATGACGCACATTTCATTCTGGAGAGGCTGTCCATCTGAAAGTTGGTAGCCAGAGCTCCCAAGGAATCTACCACCAGATGCCCATCTTCGTTGCTATTCTTGTTACATCGGGGTACCCACAAGGGATGACCTATTCCAATGCGTGCTCTAGTTGGGACCTAATTCAGTATTTACTTCAAAACCAAAACTGGGAAGGAAATTCATACTTCACACTTTGGCAACGCATATATAGGCACCAGAAAATTTGGAAAGTGGCCCTCTGCTGCTGTGACAGTTCCAACTCTTTGTTCCCTTTCTCCTTACAATGTACTCTTTAGAGAAACTGGGTCATTTGTACCACAGATTTCATACAGTCTGGGGTTTTCAAATGTTATCCTATGGTGTTGCTGAACATGTCCCTTTGAACCTTCCAGTCAGCTAGACTATTATAGAGTGACAACCCTTCACATACCTATTATGAGTACCCTGAGCTATAATTTGTGTGGTAAAGGCCAGCTAAATTTGTGATCCTTTCTTATCATTTAATTAGGCTTCCAAAGATAATTGGTTCCTAGCATCTGTCACATGTGTTTAATAACCTTTTAAAAAAATTTAAAGTATCTCTATGGAACTCAATTGATTAAAATATATTTCAAGTGTTTTAATCAATTTCTATTATTATATTCGAGTTTAAATTAACCCAATTTTGGTCAGTGGAGCTTAAATAAGTTGGATCCTTGATCCTCTGACCTTTATTCAGAGTTATTTAATACTTCCTATATTTCTTGCTAACATTTTTCCAGGTGTATTTTACACATTTCTATATATAGGTTTCTCTATTTCCCAATAAAAAAGGTAGGTCGTTTTCATGAGATAATTTGAACCATGGTGTGTCATTGTTTCTAGATATTTTCACTGAAAGAGAAAAACTATTTCTTGATAAATGTAGTTCATATTAGTATTAAACTTAGAACATCTAGGATTTTGAATTCATTAATCTTGTGTATATTTCTGTTTTCACTCAATTCTAGATTCCCCAGTTTCAACTGTACCATTCTAGTTTATTTTTGTCTCATGGCATACTATAAATATCATCTCAGAATAACAATAAAAATATTATACCAATATAGTCATAGGTAAAAACATTTTGGAGGCTGGGCGGTGGTGGTGCATGCCTTTAATCCCAGCACTCAGGAGGCAGAGCCAGATGGATCTCTATGAGTTTGAGGCCAGCCTGATCTATAGAGTAAGGTCCAAGACAGGCACCAAAACTACACAGGGAAACTCTGTCTTGGAAAAAAAATGGAATTTTTATTTTGAACTGTGTATCGTCCTTAAGTATGCACTACCTGCAATGTGGCAATCAAAAATAATGTTAAGTGATATTCTAATGGAAACCTAATCCTGTGGAAGCTTCACACACATGCACACACACACACACACACACACACACGAGAGAGAGAGAGAGAGAGAGAGAGAGAGAGAGAGAGAGAGAGAGAGAACAAAATCTAAGAAATGAAAAGCTCAGTGCCAGGAATAGGTTACTTCTTTTGAAGTTGGTGACCACTAAGGTCCCCTAGAGCTCAAATATTATTGGCTCTTGCCAATGTTCTTAATTACTTTCCTGACATCACATGTTTGAGTGCTTCAAGTGAGTCTTTGGAAAGCAGTGTTAGCTTAAGTCACACATCTCCTGCATTGGCCCAATCTGAGGAAGGCCAGATTATCATATCAGACACACAACCAAAGAAAGAATTTCACATGCATAGGTCGAATAGCAAAAAATAAGACAACATGAATGGTCAAGACAACATGCTTCATCATTATTCTCAAAGAATGTTCTCTAATGCCCAGCCTTAGTACGTGGGGAGGTGCTTAGTCTTATTGCAACTTGATATGTCATGTTTTGTTGATATCCATGGGAGGCCTGCCTTTTCTGAACAGAAATGGAGGAGGAGTGGATTGGAGGGTAGGGACAGATAAGGGTTGGGAAGAGGAACTGGAAGAGAGGGGAGGGGGAAAACTGAGGCTGGGTCATAAAATAAATAAATAAATAATAAAGGAATTACCTCTATGGACCCTAGGACAGGACATAGAATTTACAAGAACAATTAACAAATTTATCAAAGTACTCAAAGATTTTGAACAATTTAAACACTTCACTAAGTTTCAAGAGGATAACAATAAATGCTTGACTGATATCCAGGAAAATACAAATGAGTGAAATGATGAAGATTACTCAGGATTTAAAAACTGAATTCAATAAAGAGATAGAAACACTGAAGATGTGTTGTGTAGTTTTATGACAAACTTATGAGTTAAGATTCACTTGGGAAAAGAGAACCTCAACTAAGAAAATGCATCCTCAAGACTGGCTTGTGGGCAAGCCTGTGAGGCATTTTCTTGGTTAATGATGGGTGTGGGAGGGCCAAGCTCGTTAGGACAGTGCCAATCCTGGGCAGGTTATCCTGGGTGCTGTAGGAATGCAGAACGAGCAAGCTATGAGGAGCAAGCAGATAAGCAGCACTCCTCGCTTGCCTCTATACCAGCACCAGGTCCTTGCCTTGAATTCCTTTCCTGACTTCTTTGGCTGCTGTACTGCAATCTGTAAGCTCAAATAAACCTTTTCAGTTTCAAGTTTTTTGAGGTCATTGTGTTTGATCACCATAAAAGAAACTCACTAAGACAGAAAGGAACCCTTGAATGGTTCTTAAGCACAATTAGAGAACTGTTACCACCAACATGTGAGTGACACTTATTGTACATTTACAGATGTTTTCAGGCTGGCCATTGCTGGGGTTATGAATATCATTGCTGGGTAGGACTATTTTTCTTTACCTAACAGATTTCATTTTGTATGATTACTCATACAATTATTGCATCTTAATACATTTAATAGTTTATTCCTTTTCTGCATTACTTTGGGGATTATTTTTGAGTTGGACTTGCTGTGAATACTATTTTTGCGATGTCTTATTGGAACATTTGCATTTTACTTTTGTAATTTTTTTAAGAAAAATGTGATTTTTGGAAGTGATGGGAAACCAGAGAGATTAAAACTTTACTATGTCTGCCACCTTCTCGGAAGCTCACATTTAATCTTAATTTCACTATGGTATACAATGAAATGTAAAATATTTATTTTGCATCAGTAAAATTAGACAGAAATCCTTACTTTCAATCTTTATTTTTAAAAAACAGAAAAGAAAAAGAAGGACATTGGGAAGGGATGAGCATTAACAGCTAGGATATGTGTGGCACAAAAGAAAGGTAGTCACAAAACTTCTAAGAAATTTTAAGTTATGGCAAGATGCTTCAGCTGATTAAAATACTTGACATCAAGCCATAGGTCCTGAGTTTATCCCCAGGACACACATGGTGGAAAGAGAGAAAGAGTTGCAAGTTGTCCTCTAACCTCCATACGCACATTGACATGCATGCATGCACACACTTACACTTAACTAATTAATTAATTCATGTAATAAAAACTTAAATTTTGAATGAAGCAATGGGTAAATACCTATGAATTAAAAGGTGGGTGACTGGAGAGATAGTTCAGCAGTTGAGAGTGTCTGCTGCTCTTCCGAAAGATCAGAGTTCACCCACCTAAAGAGTCACAACTGCCTATAACTTTAAGTCCTGGAGATCTGATGCCCTCTTCTGGCCTCTCGAGGCACTGCACACAAATGCACATACACAGACACATACAAACTCACATAATTAAAAGTAAAGATGAAAAAGAAGAGGGGGGAGAACAAGGGAATCCGTGGCTGATATGTAGAACTGAATGGTATTGTAAAATAAAATAAAAAAAAGAAAGCTGTAAAGATAAACTAATAGAATTGCTTGACAGTTTTATTTAAGCACAGTATATGCTTTGTTGATGCTCATCACAAAAATTGTCCACTTTGTTCTCACTGGTAAGATCCATTCTACATATTTGGGAACTAACTGGGAAGCCATGCCTTGTGTTTTTATTTATTTTATTTTTTTCATATATTATATTCTGACCAAAGTTTTCCATCCCTCCTCCTCACCTCCCCTCTCCCCCAGCTCCACTCCTCTTCCATTTCCTTTCACGAAAGGGGCCTTACTATTAAAAGAATCATTTTGGTCAAACCAACTTCATCATTCTTAAAATTATTCCAAAATAAAGACATCTCTGAGGATGCACTTATCATTTTCTCAAGAATCTATAAAATCCCATTATGTGTTAATAGAGCTTGGTGCAGGTTGAAGAAAGATAAGTATTTCACAAATCACTTAGTGATGAGAGCTTAAACCGTGTCTTTTATTGATTCTTAACTTCTGTTTTCTCTTCATCCTATTTAATTATGCTGCTTTCACTCTACTAATTTGGTGAGCTGTATTTGAATGTGAACATTTGAATGGAAAGAATGAAAATTCTATTTCCTTCTGAATAAATGGTATTGTTTGTCCAGAGGAAACTGATAAGATTGTCTTTTCTCCATCATTTTCATGAAAATAAAATCACCAAAACTGTACCACTGAAAAATAAAAATAAAAAAAAAACTCTATTTCTAAAAACAAATAAAACTTGAAGAAATTCATCGGGGATCACATTTAAAACAGCAAATAGCCTATTATAAAATGTTATCTTCTAATTTGCTTAAAATTATCATCAAAACAGAGTTATTAATGGCCAGTAAGTTCTAAAACCCCTGGAAGAAAAATGTGTGTAGTATTGCAATAGGAAAACATTTATTATTTAAAACATAAGAAGACAGTAACCATTAAAAAGTCAGTGTGAAGTGGTTGCAAACAAAACTAAAACTCCTATTTTGACATTATTATTAGTTTTTTCCTTTTATTGAAAATAGTTTTTCCCCTCACAGAATATATCCTGATTACTGTTTCATCTCCCTCCACTCCTCCCAATTCCTCATGCCTCCGCACCTCCACTCCCGTCCAGATTCCACCCCCTTTCTGTCTCACTGTAGAAAACAGACAGCCTTCTAAGGGATAATAATAAAATAAAACAGGACAGAATAAAATGAAACAAAAATAATATTGGACTAAGACAAAATAAATACACAGAAGGAGAAGAGCCCAAAAAAGGTACAGGAAACAGACATAGACACAGAGACCTACTGGTGTGCACACTCAGGAATCCCATAAAAACAATACACTGGAAGCCATAAGATAAGTGCTAAGAACCCATAGAATGGAGATATACATTATATATATACTTATTATATTATATATATAATTATATATATATATAATTAAATATATATTTAATTTTCTATGATCTACTTCTGGACATGCAGCCTACCCTTAGAAGTACCTTGCTTTCCCAATAAGAGAGTCCCTTAAATAAAATTAATTTTCATTTGCAAGTGGTTATCTATTGGAGGTAGCTTCTGGGTTAGCGGATGGGGGCATGTGTTTACTTCTCCTTTCAGCTCCAAGGTCCTATCTGGTGCAGACCCGTGCAGGCCCTGTTCATGCTGCCTCAGTCTCTGTGAGTTCATATGTGCATTAGTCTTGCTGTGTAGAGAAAGCCTTGTTTCCTTGGTGCCCTCATCCCATCTGGCTATCACATTCTTTCAGTCTCCTCTTCTGCAGAGTTCCCTGAATCCTGAGGGGAAGGATATGATGGAGACAACTTGCTTAGGCCCCAGACGTTAGGTTCTCTCATTCTCTGCACAGTGACTGGCTGTGGGTTTCTGTCTTTGGTTCCATCTGCTGCAGGAGGAAGCTTTTCTGATGATGATTGAGCACTGGTCTATGATTATAGCAGAATGTTGTCAGATGTAAGATACTCCTGAGGCATAATTTAGAATAAATTGGATTCAGGAGCCTTACAATGACAAGGGACAGAGCCTCTTACATGATTCTACACCCAGTCTTGAAGTTTAGATCACACTACAGTTGTCTGGTCCTCGGTACTTACCTTCCCCCCAAAAATGAATGGGGACGATGTAGAGAATGATAAATAATATTGATGCCTAATTTTCAAACATTGGTAATATATGGTAACATTTTATTTGTGCTGAAATGTGATTTGATTTGTATGTTAATAAATAAAATTTGCCTGGAGATCAGAGGTCATAGCAAGCCAGGGACAGCAGTCAGGTGGTGATAGCCCACACTCTTAATCTGATCACATGGCATGCAGAGTCTCTGTGTGTTCAAGGACACAGCCAAGTGTGGTGACATGATCCTTTAATCCCAGTACCAACCATAGAGACCTGGAAGTCTGTATAGACAGGCAGTGATGAGGAAGTCATGTGGTTGGGTTTAGAGCCAATGAGAAGGCAGAACAGAAAGGCAATAAAACACAAGTTACACGGGAAGAAGGTCTCTCTCTGGAGAAGCAATGGCAGCAAGGTGGTAAGATAAAGTAGTTGTGACTCTCTGATCTCTTTGGCTATTTACCTCTATATTTGGCTCAGTGTTTCTTATTTACTAAGACTGTTTAGAATTTCGTCTATAGTAACATGAGGAAATTACCCACTTTTAACTTTGGAAAATTTAAGTTTGTTTTATGCCACAAGACACCGAAAGATTTTTCCCATATTTGGTGACAACTGCAAAAATGAAGGATTTTTTTTTAATAAGTAATTCTCAAGGCAGGGTAGTAAGAACAAGCTACCTTTTGCATATGGAAACTTTCCTTCATTGATCACCTGGGAACTTTGGTTAACTTTCTTAAAGAAGCGAGTAGATTTCCTCAATGAGAGTTCAATTGTACACACAGAGAGAAAATAGAAAATAAGTACAGTCAGAGCTAACAGCCAAGGGATTCTTGGGAAAAACTGTAGATTTCCCAAGAAGTCATGACAACTGTATACCATGGGAAACATTTATTTTTTGGTTAGCAAATTTAATGTATCCTAATCTATAATGTCTAGAAAAAAAAACCTATTGAAAGACATTTATAAAAACAAAGAGGCAGTGGTGGCGCACGCCTTTAATCCCAGCACTCAGGAGGCAGAGCCAGGCGGATCTCTGTGAGTTCAAGGCCAGCCTGGGCTACCAAGTGAGTTCCAGGAAAGGCGCAAAGCTACAAAGAGAAACCCTGTCTCGGAAAAAAAAAAAAAACCAAAGACATACAACACAAAACTAATTTAAGTGAATCATGAGTCTCTTATATTAGGTTATGATAGTTGCTTGGTGAAATAATAAAACAACGGAAGCATACGTTTTGAGCAAATATGCACCTGCAATATTTTTGATGGCTTGTGAGAGACTGGAAATTCAAACTAAATAATGTATGGATGTGCACACTTCCTAGAGTCTCCTTGATGCTTCTTGAAAGATTCCCTTGCAAAGAGTAGTAGTTTATTAAATATTTACTGTATGAATTAGGGGCATATGTTTAAATTCAAATAGATAAATTTTAAAGGACAGCTACAGGATGATGATATGTAGGGGAGATTAATACCTTTGACATTAATAGCTATGATGAAAAATTCAATTGTCACATGTCCCACTGTGTCAGAAAAATTAATTAGAATAGAAACTTATCTCTGTGTACTTCGTGAATGAATAATATAGAGAAAAAACAATGAGGTAACAGTTACTGATTCTGGTTTATGTAACAAAATATTAATTAATTTGATAATCAAACTCACATTATGTTTAAATCTTGGCCCAGAATGTATTTCTCCCTCCCAAAGTGCTGAAACAAAGCATGCTTCTACTAGCTGAAGTCCATATTCACATTCATGAAAATTATCATACATGTGACATTAATCGGTTAAACAGATTTTGGAGAATCACTTCTTCAACTCATTTTATCAATAAATCCACTATCTTCTCTATTAATTTTGTTTTTGAGATCATTTCCCCTTTCCCCTTCTTCCCTTCAAACACTCCCATAAATTCCTTCTTATTCTCTTTCAGATTCTGGACCTCTTTTGTGTGTGTGTGTGTGTGTGTGTGTGTGTGTGTGTGTGTGTGTGTGTGTCTTACATTCATAAAGACAACTTGATCAGTCTACATAATGTATGTATATGTTTTCGGTAAAGTTGCTGTTGTAGGTTCTTCAGGGACTTACCTTCCATATCTGGGGGACAACCAAGAGCACATGTAGACCATCACAGAAAACCACAAACAACCCACTGTCTTTTACATCTCATCCTAAATACAGAAATGCAAACACAATGACTTTATTTCGTAGTGCAAGGATTTATATATGAAACTTTTTGCAGACATATAATTTTCTTTAATTCTTTGGATGCACATTCATTATTTGTAAAATGATAAAACAAAGTGTTTTAGAAATTCAAAGCTATTATCTTATATTTAAAGTATATTTGACTTCTCTGTAACAAATTAGAAAGGCAAATATGTTATTCAACCTTACTTGAAAGTATTTTCTGAATGAAAATATGAATCTTAGGGCAAAGTGCTCTCACATCTGTGTGGCACTAAGTATGCTAGTGGGACTCTTTTCATATTATTTCAATCATTTTTGAACTGTTTAATTTTTCCAGTAATGGAAATTTTCATGTTGAGTGCACACAAATAATTTTCTAAACAAATAATTTACAAAGCTAAAATGAAATTATTTTAAAGTATTATACACATATATATTATAAAACATTCTCCATCATGCATGGTTCACAATTGAATTCATAGAACATTTTACAAAAGTATATGCATTCTTTCAGAACTATATGGTATTACATTATCACTGAGGTTATAGAGTCCATTTGTCATAAGAGTAGGAAAGCTCTTTCAGAGTTCAGAGGGCAACATATCTCCAAGTCACAGTGACAAAGATCAGAAAAGTTTAGCATTAGTTTCTGTAAATTGCCCAAATTAATCTTATTGAATCTTGTTTAATTAAATTTTCTCTTTCCCCTGCCTCATTTCCTAAAACAGAGAAGTATTGCAATGTTTTGGAGTTTCGAACTGACATATGGGGGCATGTGGCATTTTCTTCAATATCAAGTTTCTTTTTCACTTGTCTATACCTACTATCCTCTCTTTCTGCCTATTATGTGTTTTAAGCCCATATGATTTAGTAGCAGAATCGTATAACAGCTTTTCTCTCTGGTTGATAATTAAAGACATTTGTTACTTTAGTCTTGAGTAGTCTTTATATAATCCCTGTGATAATGCCCTAAACATCACTGCTGGTCCCGTGGGTTAGGCACCCTGAGTGGCCCCTGAGCTTGTCTCTAGTATGTTTATGAATTAACATGAAATGTTGGTACCATCTGAGGGCTGAGAGATGGAACATTCTCTGAGTGAAGAAAAGAAGCAAGCAAATATCCTGAGAAGAGTCACATGCTCTGCACAATATGGCTAAGTTTTCATGCATTGGCTGAACTACTGAAGTGGTAGGCTTTCTTTAGGTCTGATGCCCTGATCTATTCAGACACGAGGTTCTATCCTTTCCTAGTGTTCTACAATATAGACCATCTTGGAAATTCTCTCTCAGTGATTTTGCTTTCCTCTTGAAATCAGACATCATGGGACTCCAGGTTCTGCAATTTAAACCTCTTTTAGTCATTTTTCAGTGCTACAAATTATTCGAGTACTGAAGAGTTGACTATTCTGACTCTGTGTGTGTGTGTGTGTGTGTGTGTTCTGTTTTCTTGTCTATTTTTCCTGGGGCTGGTCACACAAGTTGAACTGACCTGAAAATTGTTACTTCCACCTTCATTCTTATATATGCACAGGAATACTCTCTCTTATCTCTTATCTGAATGGATGGTTGTTTTGTTCTTTTGAGGTCCGCTTATCTTTGTTTTGCTTTTAGGATTGAGACAGGGATTACTAGTTGTAATTTTTTATCTTGATGTTTGAAGCACAATCTTTAAGGGAATCAAGGCTGTC
Source organism: Peromyscus aztecus (assembly GCA_902168405.1). Taxonomy (NCBI): domain Eukaryota; kingdom Metazoa; phylum Chordata; class Mammalia; order Rodentia; family Cricetidae; genus Peromyscus; species Peromyscus aztecus. The sequence continues at coordinate 13,461 of CABHPQ010175964.1, read as the reverse complement.
AGGTACTTAGTGCTGCGAACTGTTCTAGTATGATCAAATTTGCCCCGTGCATACATATACTAGACAACAAGTTGGGAACTGTGGGCATAGTTACATTACCTGACATAGCTAAGTTCAGGATCTGATTTATTTTTTTTCAAACCACTTAGCTGTCATGCTACAGATTTGCTGATGATATTTCAAGAAAGCCAAGAGAGATCAACAATACACTGTAATCTGTGGGTATGGTTGAGCAGAAATGTGCTGCAGTGTCCAAGAGGTAGGAAGAAATGAAAGGAATGCTACCTGAGAACAGAAGTATCAGAACAGAAGATACAGCCGTATAAAAGTGGTTGTCTAAGGACTGTGCCAAGTTCCTCTTGTAATTTGCACCACTGCAACGTTTTTAACATTACTGGTAAACAGATGATACTTAAGAGCCTATTAGATATGGCTGAAACTCAGAACTGTCCCTTGTCAAGGAATTGACTCCTTGACATTGACTCCTTCAAAAGTCAATGTCAAAAACCCATTGACTCCTTCAAAAGTAGCTGCTTGAGTTTCAAAAGTTATAAAATATTTACTCCACAGTATCTACATCATAAACTAAGACAAAGTGTAGAACTGACAGAATTTTACTTAGAAAATTAATTTTCAAATCCTAATTTTCTAATAACTATGTACAAAAAATTTGGTTTACCTTGCCAAGCCTCAACTTGTATAGGTACTCATCAGTAAAACAGAGGTGGTATTTATAACTAACTTTCAGGGATATTTGTAACATCTACTCAATTAAAAAACAAAACAAACAAAAAAATCTTAAAAATGTACTGGCCATGCCTAACATGAAAAGAAATTCTAGACAAAAATGATAAAAAGCTTTGTGTCCTTGGTAAAGCAAACAGCTCTTATATTAAAAAGTCTAATTGACCTATACAAGTTTACTTATCCTCTACAACATCACAGCATCATTAATTCTTTTTTGGGGGGGAGGGTTGAGACAGGATTTCTCTGTGTAGTTTTGGTGCCTGTCCTGGAACTCGCTCTGTAGACCAGGCTGGCCTTGAACTCACAGAGATCCACCTGGCTCTGCCTCCCAAGTGCTGGGATTAAAGGTGTCCGCCGCCGCCGCCGCTGCCACCACCACCACCATCTGGTGAGCATCATTAAATTCTAGCTCATGGTTGTTTTGCAATTCATAAAGACTTCTTCCATCAACCATAGAATCTGCAAATGTTTGTCTATGTCCAAAGTTCCCTTTTAGACTCCACTACATTAATGGCAAAATTACGGAGATGCAGTGGAGATATTGTGTTTCCCTTGACCCAAATTATTTATCACCTGACCATCTAATCAAGGCTTTTCTGCTCTACTGAACTTTAGATTTAAAAAAAAATCATTTTATTGTAATGACCTCACAAACAAAATCATCACAGATTAAGCAAGCCACTCCAATTGGCTGCTGAGTTCCAAACTGTATAAGTCTCAGTAGACTTCTCTACAGTGAGAATAGTCATTCTGAAGCCATGAAGTTTTGCTTAGGCTTTCTGATTTCACTATCATTATACTTTTGTGCCTTTATCCATTAAAAAAGAAAAAAGAAAAACTATGGTATGATTAAAACTAAAAAAAAAAAAAGTTATGTCCTCTTCACATATCATGTGCTTTTTGCATACAATCCAACCTTCAGCATCACCTAAAATTACCTTTTCTTGGTCTCCTTTCTAATTACACTATACCCCCATACAACCATTTACATAGAAATTTATGTACATGTATCTTAGTGTTCTATTGCTGTGAAGAGACACCATGACCAAAGAAACTCTTATAAAGGAAAATATTTAATTGGGGCTTCCTTGCAATTTAAGAAATGGTGTCCATTATCATCATGGCAGGGAGCATGGCAGCACACAGGCAGGCATGGTCCTGGAGAAGTAGCTGGGAGCTTTATATCCCAATCATCAGGCAGCAGGCAGAAAGCCACTTAGACTGGTGTAGGCTTTTAAACCTCCTTGTCCACTCCCAGTGACACACCTCCTCCAACAAGACCACACCCCCTCCACCCGGGCTACAACTCCTAATTCTTCCCAGAGGGCCTACCAACTGGGGTAACAGTTATCAACCTGTGGGTCACCACCTTTTTGGATATCAAAGGACCCTTTCACAAGGGTCACATATCAGATATCCTACACATCAGATATTTACATTACAATTCATAACAACAGCAAAATTACAGTTATGTAACAACAATGAAAACAATTTTTATGATTGGGGTCACCACAACATGAGGAACTTTATTAAAAGGTCTCAACATTAGGAAAGTTGAGAACCACTGAACCGGGAACTAAGCATGCAAATATATGAGCCTATGGGGGCCAATCTCATTCAAACCACAACATTTCAGCCCAAGAACCACATATGATGAAGAATAAGAAGTTTTTTCTTCCTGAATTTGGAAATCCATTAATCCCCAAATTTTATGGTTTCATTTTTCTTAATAGCTGAATGATATTCCATTTTGTATGTGTACCATATTTTCTTTAACCATTCATCTGGTGATGGACACAGATGGACATCTAGCTTGGTTTCATTTCCCTGCTATCATAAAGAGTAGAAATAAGATGGGCATAAAAATATCTTTATGTAAGATAAGGACTTCTCTAGGTATATGCCCAAGAATGAAATGGCCCAGAAGACTTTAGCTAGGGGCTAACACCAGAGTTTGCTGTCTTGGGTTTTCTACTGGAGTCATAAAACAATAAGACCAAAAGTAATTTTAAGAGAAGAGGAATTATTTCAGCTTCCACCTCTCAGGTTACACTCTACTATTGAAGGAAGTCAGGGCAGAAACTCAAGGCAGGAACTTGGAGTTAGGAACTGATGCATAGGCCTTCAAGGAATGCTGATTATTGACTGACTTTCTCCAAACAGCTTGCTTAGTCTTCTTTCTTATACAGCTTAGTATAAGTATTAAGTACTTATGTGTTCATAAGTACCTGGGTACACCCACATAAGTCATTAATCAAGAATAAAACCTACAGAATTGCTTCAGACAATCTGGTGGAGGCATTTCCTCAGTTGAGGCTCTTAGCCCCAGATAACTCTACTTATGTGAAACTGATAACAATAGCAGCAAAACAGTTAGGATAACCATAGAAATTAAATAACAAGGAGATAAAACTACCAACTAATAAATAGATGAATTAAATTGACAAAGATCTTGAAAGAATAAGCAGAAATGACCAATTAGAACTTTAAAAAGTCTTCACCATCACTAATCACCAAAGAAAGGCAAATCAAAACTATGTTGAGATAATACCTCACTCAAGTCAGAATGGCTTGCATCAAGAAACCTGACCACAAATATTATAGAGGATGTAGCAAAAGAGTAACCATTATTCATGCTGGTGGGAATGCAGATTAATATGGCTGTTATGGAAATCATTTTGGAGGTTCATCAAGAAATTAAGAATAGAAGTACCATATGGGCCAATATTAACTTTTAATAGATACACATTAAGTGATATTTAGTCCATAAACATCCTACTGATATTTTGTAGCTAATCCAATTATTGAAGACAAATGCCAAAATGTTTAATTAAAATATCATAAAATATATTTTCTAGTTAAATTATGTATTATTAACAAGGGCAAAGTACAATTAAAATCTTCTCAAGCTAAGCAATTTTAGAATGAACATATGAAAACAGTCAAAAATATGCAAGCAGAAACAATGACTACATAAGCACATATTAGCAAACCACATCACGATGCTGGCAATTGCCACTGAGATTTTAGTGAAAGTAATATAGCAACAGATAGCTTTTGGCAATCCCAAATCGATTCAACTTTGTCAATACAACTTTTTAAAACCTATAGAAGGATGTAATATTATTGATCCATTCATTTCAGTCAGTAGTCTCAGCATTAGAAATAAGGCCCTAAGCATGACTCAGAATTAGAGAAAATCCCATACCTGTGACAATATTGCCACATTATTCTTAAAAGCTTAATAATAATGGTATCCTTAATATGCAAAGGAAAAGAACATTTATTCAGTAGGATGTTATGATACCATGTGATGCAAATAGCATTACCGAAAACTCCATAGGTCAGTACTTAAGACGATATATTCTCTAAGAAATATAAATGGCTTATTTTTGTGTTTATAACTACAGTGTAAGTTCACACAGAAGAAATCTTGGAAATCATCCTTGACTCATCCTTCAATGCTGAGTGCAATGATTTCTTGTATTTAGTTTCGAAAAGAGAGATTTCTTACATTGTCTGGCCTTCCTTTGCAAAATTAGTTCAACCAGCACCTGCATGTGTCTCCAACCCTGGAGAAAAACTTCATGCATTCTTACAATTTGAGCTTTTGCCTTACTGCTTTGAAGACTTTGCTTCATATTGCAACTTGGATTAACCTCGCCAGCCCCTTAGTACGTTAACCGCAGCACTGATTACACTGTTCCCTCCATGCAGAATTCACTACTTTCCTTCAATCTTTTCAGCTTCACTTCAAATTACAACACTCAGCAATGCCATCTTTAATTCATTGATTTTCACCCTTCTGTCCATTTTAATCTGTTCCCTTAATATCAACCAGCTAAAAATTCTCCAAATATGTGTATTGGTGAACTTCCAATCACGGAAGTTCTTAGAATGCTTTCCTCTCTGTCAAGAATATCCCCATATTGCTTGATGATCAGCTAATTGGTTAACTGAATATTTTTCACCTCTGTTCTTCTCACAGCCCTTTTCTATCTTTCATCTACCCACCAATCATCAAAAATACAGCATCTGTATTCTATCATTTATCTCCCATCCTCATCATACAGTGTTGTGATAAAGGGCTCTGTGATTTTTCTTCTTTGCTGGCACATAAACTCTTGATGACAGAGTTTTCTCTATTTTTTAACACTCGTGATAAATGTTTATGAATGAATAAGCTATGAAATAAAATTGTTTTGTATTTTGACAAGAACATACATCAGTTATGCAAAGATAAAATCACATAAGGTAGGTGAGGAAGCAGCATTTTTTTCCAGTTTTTTTTCTTTTATAGTGACTGCATTGCTCAGACAACTAAAATCATCTTATACAACCACATTGAATGCAAAATTCTTTGTTTTCATAATTTTATCTAATTTTCACAAGAACCTTATGAAACAAATTCAATCTCATTGACAGCTGATAAAAACAATTTATTGTGAAACTCACGTTCAGGGCACACAGCTATAAATTGACTGAGGCTAGGTTCACTTTATAGAAACTATACCATTACCTGTCATCTAAGCTTCCTTTTGCTAATTTTTTATTTATGACACTATGAGTTTTAATTCGCCTAGCAAAATCTATTCTGTGGTTTTTATCTCACAAATCCAGGTGTTTTAGTGGTTGAGACTTGTTGTTCTGTTTCAAGATGTCATTACCTCCTTTTTCTCCTGGGACTTTTTGCAAAAACGGTGAATGGATAACAAGAAATAATGTAAGAATAATGAGGAAAATGGAAATGAGACAGAGGACACAAGAGAATTCACCACCACTGCTCAGAGTGTATAAAGTAGATGCATATAGTCATTGAAAAGTAGAGTGAAAAGCTCAGGACTGGGACACCGAGAGGGAAAACAGCAGCCTAAAGTGTAGGAAGATTTTACCAGGCACACTTGGAAATATTTGGAGTTTGAGAATATATGTACACGGAACACAGAAGGGTAGGGTGGCACTTAAAAAAATTAATGGAGGATCTCTAATTAACCTTTTTCTTCCCTGTTACCCAGGAGAAACCGGGATAGATTTTTGTTTATGCTTCTTAAAGAAATTGTGGGGTAGGTGGATTTTTTTCTTCAAACACATTGAAGAGATGAACATGGAAGAAAAGGGGCTGGTATAAAAGGTTCAGGGATGTTCCCAGGATCTGGAGATTCAAACAACTGCATGCCTCAGAATAGCTGTCATTCCAAAATTGTTCAAATTAAAAATTGTTGGTGTTGGTTAATTATTGACTCACTTTTAAGTACAAAGGAACAACAACCTTAATAATTTAAATCATGTTAGTGGCAAAATAATTTCAAAATATCCTAAGATTAGTACAAAACAAAAAACCTGCATGTCAGAACTATTCCAGAAAAGTCAAACAAGGTTGGAGGTATCACATTAAACTTATATTACAAACTGACAGTTTTCAAAACAGTAATATATTGGCATGGAAACACACACAGAGACTAGTGTAGCCCAACAGGGAGTTCAGAAATAAATCCAGATATATCCAGTCAGTAAGTTTTGGAGAAAAGGTATCTTCTGCTATGGAAGATACAAGATCTTCTCTTGTACACTGTAAAGATTTACCACTGGAATTAGTTTAATAAATACTAATTGGCCAGTAACCAGGCAGGAAGTATAGGTAGGGCAACCAAACTAAGGATGATGGGAAGGAGAAGGACAGAGTCAGGAGTCACCAGCCAGACACAGGAGATGCAGGAGATGAACATGCCATGTTAATAAAGGTACATCCAAGTGGCAGAGCATAAATGAGGAATATGGATTAACTTAATATGTAAGAGCTAGGTAGAGTAAAAAGCCTGAACTATTGGCCAACTGTTTACAATTCGTATATGCCTCTGTGTGATAATTTGGGAAGCAACTGCCAGGTATTTGAGAACAGAGGGTTGGGACAGGAAATGTCTGCCTATATATGGCCTTCTAACGGGTGGCCAAATTTTCCACATAAAACCAGACAAAGTTTAAAAAAGGATTCTAAACACACAAAAATGAAGTCAAGTGCAGCTTCTTGGTAGCTGTTTTTTTTTCTCAGGGGAGCTCTGCTTGCTGGTGGTGAGCAGAAGCATGTCTCCTTAAAGAGAAGACTTCCAGGTTCCGCGGTAGCAGTGGGCAAAAATGGGTGGCTCTTCTAAGAGGTCCTACTGCCAAACATTTTTTTAATTAAGAATTTTTTAATTCATTTTACAGACCCATCACAGATCCCCCTCTTCCCTCCTCCTGCCCCTCAGCAGCAGCCAGCATGCTACTCAATGGTTAAATGTGCCTCCATCATGAGATTAGATTCTAGGGAAACCAAGTGGGATGAACCAGCACCAGTGTGCTATGATCTAAATTGCTCAGCAGTCTTGTTTTTTTTGTTGTTGTTGTTGTTGTTGTTTTTTTGCTCATGCAGACAGAAAAGGTTACAGATGCACAGAAAGGACAGATTCAGACAAAACGAGCCTCTAAAAATGGTTACAGTGTCCCAGAAATCCATCTTCTGTGTATATACGAGGGGAAAAAAAAATCAAATCAACACCCAGGAAAGATATCTCTTCTTCAACGTTCATTGAAGCATCATTTTCACAACAACCATTGCATGGAAATAACATAAATATCTACCTAGAGTATAATTGGTGGGAAAATATTCCATACAGACTTAATGAAATATTATTCAGCCTTTAAAAGGAGATCAGGCCATTTGTCTTAATATGGATGAGCTTTGAGAGCATTATGACCACTGAAATAAGCTGTGCACAAAAATACGAATTATTTGACTGAGAAGTGGAATGTAAATAAAGATTACATGTGCAGAGATAGAGAATAAAATGCTAGTTACCTAAAGATGTTGGGGAACAGAGAACAAGGAACAGGAGGGTTAGGTTAAAGTAACAGAAAATCATAATAAATAACTACAGACTTCTAACACACAATATAGGGACTATAGTTAAGGATATTCTACTTAGATATTTCAGCTAAATAAGTTACAATTAGCTACTTATGCCCTGTACAATAAAACAAACTATAAAAATAACAAAAGGGCAACCAAGTTAATGATGATTGTGCTACCATGACTCACTACTTTGCTGTCTTGGTGTTCCTCATAACATCATGTTTTAATCTCTTGGTGTTTAAGAAAATAAACGAAGAAAAAGTATGAGATACAATAGAGACAATAGAGGAAAGAAGTGGAAATTATATAAATAATAATTTGAATAAGTAACTTGAAATACTAGAATATTTAAAAGATTGAGCGGTTACTACACATTTAATAACATAACTAAATTTATTTCACTAAAATAATGTCCGTAGGTATTGTTCAATGATCAAGTAGAAGAACAATTTCCCAGAATGCACATCTGAAATACATGGAACAAGGTCAAAGAAAATGAAAACCAGGAATAGGTACTTCAGGTTCCAGAAATTAGAACACAGGAGAATACAATAGAGAACGTATGACCCACAGCTGAAGATAAGTTCTTCTCACTTAAAAGTACTCAGTGGTAACTGATAAGTGAAATGAAAATTGATTCACATAAAAATGTCAAGGTGAACATTTCTAAAACCAAGAGTAAATTTAATGGTGTAAAACATAAAAAAGAAAAAGTCACCTACAAAATGTACGATACTGGCACTACACTTCTCAGAAGCAATATCATTTGCTGGGAAGCAATGAAAACCACCTGCAAAGACTTCTGGGAATATTATTTGAGTTGGGTGAACTCACAATCAATTAACAGTGAAGATAATTACGCCAAACATGAAGATATCAGAAAACATAACTTCTGATAAAACTTTCCTTGGGAAATTACTTGAAGATGTATAACAGTAACATAAAATGATCATAACTAAGTAATATAACACAGAGAGAATAAAAAAAGCCAAGATATTGCAGGAGACTAAGTGAGTACTGAATTTGGAGAAAAGAGAAAGGACTTGAAAGAGAAGTCATTAGAGAAAAAGTGGTGATGGAATAGAATAGCTTCCTTGAATAAATGGAGTGATTAATGATGAATAAAACAAATTAAGGCATAAAATGCAAATTTCAAAACAATAATGAATGGGAAAGATGGCCACAAATTTTAAGAGAAAAGAGAACAGTTTTGAAGATCATTTCTAAGAAAGAGAACTATGCCCAGCCAATGCAGTACCAGAGGGAAAGCCAGATAGACTTGCAGAAAGAACGGGTAAGAAGCTTGATGAAGCTTGATGACACCAGTGATGTTGGGAATGAGGCAGATTTCTTCCAAGGAAAGTAAAGAATGACAAACAAAATCACCAATAATTTTTTTTAACCTAAAATAACTTCAATGTGTAAGAAACAAACTTTTGTTTGGCTGGATTTGGATTAAACTTAGTGACATGTAAGAAACAGTAGCTGATTTTTATATTTTCCATGGAACAGCCTAAATATTACTCATTGCAAGACAAATATAATAGTGGCATTCCACTATAACTCTGCAATGAATATTTACACCACTGTCATCATTGTAAATAATGTTTCCCGAAGGGCTTAGGGGGCGGCAGAGAATTAATATAGATTAGGGGGTATAATGGCTTCATGATGGTTATGGAACAGGATGTAAATGCACTCAACCGTGACAATGCAGAAGCTAAAATACAAAGGATGAAACCTGGGAGTCCATAATGGGAGAAAAGATGAGAACTAAATTGGAGTAAGGATGAGTTATAAACAACCAAGTTCTCATTCATAGCAGGGAGTGTGTACATAAATTAATAACTTCATAAATCAATAAGCACACAGATAAGCCTATCCTGATAATGCAAATACAAAGCCGAAAAGTTGTACTGTAAGGCATGGTGATTTATTTGATATCTAAACCACGAATAAATATTAATTTGGCAAAAATTTCAAAATTAACTCATATATTGCATGTGATATAAAATGGTTTGGAACTTGGTTGTGTTTGATTTTCAGATATTTTGACCTTAACTGTCCTATTTCACAACAATTATAAAATATCATTGACTTCAAGATTCATGTCAATTTCAGAAATATTAAATATGGAGATAAAAATGAAAGCTTTAGATATATAGAAAAGGGCAGACAAAATTCATACAGATGTCCTCTCTAATGTACAAGAAAATGTAGCAGAAACTACTGCAGGGTGAAAAAGATACTGAAAAAGTAGTTTATTTCCAAGAATGACACATCAGCATGTTTATCACACTGCAAAGAGTGATGTTTCATCAACATTCGGTTTCAACCCCGGACAGTGACATGCACACAAACATGGCTAATGCAAAAGCCTCATTCTCCAAAGTGTTGCTGCAAGAAATACATATACATTGAATGCTTAATTACAAATAAAACAAAGGAGTGTAGTTATCTGCTTATGTATGACAAAAATTAGCCACCTCTGAGTGTCCCACAAAAAAAAAAATGTGTTTGGTCATTGCATGATGTAAATCCCAGTCATTAAGATGATTTTTCCTTACTGATTTAAGGTAACAAATATTTTCATCAGTAAAAATATAAGATACGAACAATCTTCTATGTGTACTTATGAAATGTCAACAACGTGGCCTATTAAATTAGACCTAACAATGTCAACACCAGTTGACATGCCAATGTGGCTGAGGGAAATCTCATGAGACTCCACCCCTGTATGAACAGTTATAAGTAGTTAATGACTTTTAAGAGAAAAACCAGTGTTCTCCAGGAACCAGCCCCCAGATAGGTTGTGCAATTCCAAGAGGTCAGCCCTAAACACATAAGGTTGCATTTGTGTGTGTATGTGTATGTGTTTTTACCAATAATAATTAAAGAAATGGTCATGAATTTGAGGAGTGGGCAAAAGAACGTATGAAATGTAAAAAGTAATTCAATAATCAAAGAAATGTTTTAAAAGCCTTCTATTCACTGGAGCTATTTTCTGATGGAAGGAATTGCCTCAATAAAACCAGTCTTTTCAATGTCATGCATGGAGATCTTACAAATATGTGATCTTTCATTCATTTCTTAAGGAAAGTACCATTGGTTATATTTTTTCAACCATCAAGGCATGGTAAATTAATCTGTGATAGTTTGGAGATCATTATTCCAACGATGAATATTTCAGGCATTTCTAGAATAGTCCAATGAATATTTGAACAAAAGTCCACTTTGTTTTAATGGTATTTTAGAAAACATTTTGAGATTGTCTTCCAAGAAGAGAAGGATTTGCATAACACTGAATTGTCCTATGGACTTGTCTGATATTAAGGCGCTGGGCTGTTTAGATCATGTTGTTTAATGATAGTGAAGAATCAACTGTTCTCTATTTGTTTGATGTACAAATATCAAAATTTCATGTGCTTTACACTTTGAAAGTCTATAGAATTCATTAGACATGTATGACAACTTGATAATTGAGCCAATATTCATTGTGTCATTCATCTCTCCAAATACTTGAGATGTTAATTGAATCTATATAGAGTAAAGATTTGGTTTTAGGGTTTGGGTGGTGGTGGTTTGTCTCATGGTTTCAGAGCTTTCAATTCATAGTCAGGTAGTTCTACTGTTTGGGTAGGTAAGTCCCTGAACCTGTGAAACCAGTATCCCTTTCATGAAGGATATGCAGCCAGAACTCTGATTTTCTTTCACTGGACTCAGTTTCACTTTGTAATATTGCCATAGGCTGGTGATAAGGCCTTTAGAATATGTACTTTCAGGGACATTTATGATCTAAATCATGAACCCACATTATAACAGTCAAGAGATGAATTGCTTAATCTCAAAGCCGCTTTTTATACCTTCTTCATCACATCTGTTTTCATCATCCCAAGAGTATTGACCATTATCCTATATCTCAATGTTGATTCCTTTGCATATTTTAGTTTTTAAGATTTATTTTGTTTTTATATGTGTGTTTATATATGTGTATATGTGGTCATGTGTGTATGGGGGGGCGGGGTACCTACAGGTGCCAGAAGATGGTGTCAGATCACCTGGAGTTGAATTATGTAGGTGCTGTGATTCAAACTCCAGTCCTCTGCATGAATGGTACATGTTATTAACTGCTGAGTCATCCTCAATCTCCCACTATTTATTTTTAATGCCTTTACCTGTTTTAATTTTATATGAGTAAAATAATACTATAGAAACATAAATGAAAAATATTATCCTATCAAAACACACTTGTAGCCATGTATATAGGTTAACAGTAAATTTTCCAATTTTTCTTTTCAGAACTTGAAAAGAAGCTGGAAGACTCCTATTTTCTCTGAACCACAATCAGCCTCTTTGAGAGTCCAGTTAAACAACAATGATGAACGTAAAATCCCTTGCTGTGATATAGGATTGTTTATCAAGAGTGTAAAGAAGGAATTGCACTACAACAAAATGGATTATTCAGATGACAGGCTAAGCAAAACAGTGAGATCAATGCCCTCCATACTGCTCTGAAAAAAGCCAGAAAAACTACAGGCACACAGGATAGCTGCAAGTGTCATACGGTTTAAGTCGCTTGGCCACCTGACAACTTTTGACCTGTTCATGAGTCTGTACACTGAGAACATGGTATTCTAGGATGCTGATGATTTTGTTAGGTAGATTTATTATTAGACACAAAGATGGCTCTGGGAAGAGTTTGGAAGAAGAGCAGATTCATAGTTTTAGAAGGACAGGAAACCTACCATTCAAGAAAGAGCAAAGGGTTTGTCCGCACATGAATTTGCAACTATTCTAAAACAGGGTATTACTACCCTATTCTAAAGTAGGGTAGAGCCTACTTTAAAGATAACAGAAGCAGAAGTTTCCATGGCAAAGCACTTCAAAGACCAACTGGAAAGGAACAAATTAGATTCCACCTCCTGATAGAATATTGTCATGTACTGTGGGGAATAAACTATTGCCATGGATGTCAAAGTTATTGTATTACATGAAGCAAAATTTGAATGTTTAACATTTTTATCAAATCATACCAACAGCTCGGCAGAGAAGATAGATGAGGTTATAACCCCAGATTGTTCCTGTGAAATCTTTTGTATTCATAGATTAATAAGGAATTCAGAGCCAATGAGATGGCTTCGGCAGTAAAGGAGCCTATCACCAAGCCTTATTACTGAGTTTCAATCCTGGGGACTCACAAGGTTGAGGGAGAGAACTGATTCCACAAGTTCCTATGATCTTGTATTAAACTGCATTAAACAAAATGCTCACACATATACATAAAGAAATCTAATTTAAGAGATGATTCAGTGGTTGAGAGTGCTACTTCCCTTGCAAAGGATCCGAGTTGGGTTCCAGCACCCACAATGGGCAGTTCTCAAGCTCCAGTAATTTCAGCTCCAGGTGACACGACATCCTTTTCTGGCATTTGAGGGTATCTGCACTCGCACGCACATATACACATAAAAATGAGATAAAAGTCAAATATTGACCCTATTAATTCTTTCCTTTTTTTGAAAATAGACCTTTTCACACACTATAAACTCATTACAATTCCCTCCCACACTGCATCTTGTTCTTCCCCTTCTCCCATTCCATCTGAATCCACCCCCTTTTATATCTCTTGCTAGAAAAATCGACAGGCATCTAAGGACTATTAAGACAGTACAATACAATAAGGTAAATAAAAAGCAAACAAATAAGAATATGACAAAACAGCCAAACAAGAAAAAGATCCGAAGAAAAACCACAGAAATGCATATAGATGTAGAGACATGTGTTCACACACAAAGGAATCCCATAAAAGTCCCAAACCAGAAGCCCAT
>CABHPQ010175963.1:0-43317 GCA_902168405.1 Peromyscus aztecus | reverse complement strand
AAAAAAAAAAAAAAAAAAAAAGACCGTTCGCTCCACCCCGCTATTAAACAAAGCACAATACCTTTTTCTGGGTGGTACTGCACAGAAGTTGATTCGGTTTTGACAATGTTGTTTAGCTATCATTTGCTATTTTGAATGAATGGAAGCAATCCCCGCTTTTACAACATTTGTTTCCTATTATGGAGAGGTGCAGCAGTTGAGGGCACACATGTGAAAGTGGCTGTTTGATTCTCTTTTTCATCCCCCTGACCCTGCTTTTGTCCCCCCTCACCCTGGGAATGTCACGCCTCGATACTTCACTTTGAGCTGCTGGAGAAAGTGGCTTTGTTACTCCCTTTTAGACATACACGAAATTGTTCTCTTTCCTCCTGCTGTAAAAGATACTTCACATCGGGACTCGGTTCACAAGTGCAATGCAATTTGGTTTAGTCCAACCTTTGTTCTGCTTGTACAAATGAGCGAACAGTGCACACATTATACAGTTGATCTACTGCTGTCTTAACCCCAGAGTTAGGGGCTGGGAGAAAAAGCAAGTTAATCCCTTCAATACCAAGGTAGCTTTAGCAATATTCCCTCCAATAAAAATAATAGCTTGGAGTTCCGCCTTCAATTTCACACAGCGCGAAGCAAAACTTAAGGTGGGGGGTGGGGGGGGTTAGCCGAAATTCTTCCAGGGGTCTTTGGCAAATGCTTCTTAGACACACACTGTCAGGCTTGGTAAAGCTCAGGCGAAATCTGTGCAGTTGTTTGTGCAAAGGAGAGATTTGATTTGGAAACTTAAGATTTTAAGCCGCGAGGTCTCCGGGCAAGCCGCAAGCCGAGCAAACATCAAATGGTATTTAGTAAACTGACTGCAAAGAGAGGGTATTGTACCGAGCAGGGAAAAGAGCTGTTTTCACTGGCATTGAAGCTGCCTACTGCCTGCTGCCTGCAGGACGGTTGTCGCTGGGAGTGGGGACGGGGCGCCAGTAGCATCCAACTTTAGCTACCATTTGTTTCATGCTTAGAGTTGAAAGGAAGGCCTCCGGGTACCCTCCACCTTGCAACAGCTACTAGGGATAAGTGGGTAAAATGTCCAGGGCGTGGTTGCTCAGCTCATTTTCTCTCCTGGCCCCAATAGAAAAAAAGTGCTACAGCCAGAGGCCTCAGTTTCCCCGAGAGGAAAGTTTTCCTGGTGAGCACTAAGGGGCAGGAGCGACACCCTGAAGTGGACCTTCCCTGTTGGGATGGAAGTATATAGTAGAGTTGGAGGGGGGGGCGCAACGACTTGGTGGTTCTAATCTTACTAGGAACTAGCGGAATTGAACCGGCAGATGGGATGAGCGTGATTTTAGGCATTAAGAATACTTATCAAAAGTTTGAATCCAACCTCCCTGTTCTGAATTAAGGTTCTTCACCCACGTGGCAGTCATTAACCGATGAAATGGTTCCTAAATTTCCTGTCAGGCATTTTTCCCCCCCTGCTACTGGGTAAAAGTGTGCTCCTTTGGTAGCAGGGCCCCGGGGCCGCTGGCAGAGATGGTAGACTGGCATTTAGTACCAGAGTGACAGTTGGCACAAGAGCGAAATGTGTGTGTGTGTGTGTGTGTGTGTGTGTGTGTGTGTGTGTGTGTGTGTGTGTGTCTCCTCCCTAGGCTTCCTTCGGGAGGGGGCAGTTTTATTTCCAGCCAGGCTAGGGTCGAATGGCTGGGAAAGCACAGGCTCAAAATCCTGAGGAAGTCGATAGCGAAAAGCGAGGGTGGATGCTTCTTGTGTCTTGCCCCAGCTAGGTGCGAGTCTCTGAGGCCCTAGAACCTGCTAGTGTTCTGGAGACCCGACAAGCAGCTAAGCCGGCCCTCTGTGTTCCTGCGGTCCAGAACAGGAAAGCAATGCAAAGTCGTGCCGGGGTGGGATGAGGTGTGTTGGGGGTGCGGGGGGTGGTCACAGATGCCCAGGACAAACAGCCTGCGACACTCAGAACGGCATATATTTTTTTTTAATTGTCCACTGACAAGCTGAAGAAGTTTGTTTAGTACTGAATACCCTAGGAACAAAATCCTTTTGAAAGGAGAGCTAAGTCGTTTCACGCCACCAAAGTGCAGATTTGGTCAAGAATGACTGATGGGACAAAGAGGCGCGGTGCGTTAGCGCGGGTTTCTCAGAGCGCTGGCTGCTGCAGCAGCAAATACCCAGCGACCAGGAATGGTGGGGCGGGCCACAGGAGACCCATAAGACCCTCAAACTTCAGCACCCGCTGCAAGCCAGTCCTCAGTCCTCTCGGCTGCCCCACTACCATCAGCCCAGGTCGCTGATGAGCGGGGGCGTAGCGCAAGAGAGAAGAGAGAGACCGGAGAGCGAGGGGATAAGTGGAAAGAAACTCCGATTGCAGGAGCTCAGGAAGAGGAGCGCGAGGGCCAGGCTGAGACCAGAACAGTTCGCGTTCCGAGGAGGGGCGGCGGGTATTGTTTTTAGCGCCCGGGAAACCTTCAGAGCTGCTGAGTACGTTCCTTCCACCTCCCATCCGGTTTGGTAAATATTAACAAACTGGGGCGCGGTTATTTTCTGGAGTGTGTTTGGTGGGTTGGCGGGAGGAGATGGCTAGGGGAGGGTCCTCCTCTCCTGGAGCCCTCTCCTCCCCCACAAGCCAGCCCCACCACACACACACACACACACACACACACACACACACACACACACACCTGCTTAACAACACAAGGAATCAAAAATCAATATTGTTTTTGTCACCCCTCTGTCTCCTTTTTACTCCCTCAGCAACTCGGGTGCCACTGAAGCGAATTGTGGATTTATGGAGGGAAATTAGCATAAATTATTGCAAAATCTGCAGCCGTGTGTGGTCCAGCTTGTGGGAAAAAGGCTCTAGCAAACTTTCAGTGGAGAAAGGTGGTGGGCGGTGGGCTTGAGGAGGTGATGAACGGTCCTTGCTGGAGGGGATTTCCATTTGGTTGGCACATGGGGTATAATTGACTTGTGTGTATTTTATACAGTTTTCCCAACAACCCTTTAAGCCCCCGGGTCGGATGTTGCCCCCTCCCACCTCCACCCAGCTTCTGTTGGCTTTGGGTTCTGTACAATAGACTCGGACGCACTTTTTCAAGATTTCTGGAAAGCACTCCTTCTCTTTATAATACCAGCCCTGAAATGCTGTAAACCGCTTGCAACTGCTCCCCCCCTCCCCCCGGTTTGAAGACCTCTGACAGCAACTGAGGTAGAACTTGTAGCGAAGCCCACGAGTTAAATGCGCCTCTCACAGCTCCTTTCCCCTCGCAAGACAAACTTAGGCGATTAAGCTCTGTTTACTTGACTAACCCTGAACATGGGCGATGTGCCTCAGATCCCGTTCTCGACTGTAACCAGACTTTGAATATTCCTCAAACACCAGTTCCTCCAGTGTTATTGCGAGAACTCGGTGGCAACAGTTTTCCCCAGGAAGATGAACAAAGATTTATTCCAAGTTAGTTTTGTTTTTGTTTTGTTTTGTTTTTTCACGTGAAGGTTTCCACTTTTAGAATTTAGTTAATCTTCCATTTGCTCTGAACAGTGATTTCGACAGCCATACAATGGCCCCCTTTGCAGGACAACGACATGCCAGTCGGTAAAATAAGAAAACATGGCTCGCTCCCCATTCCTCACTATTAACATACACCCTTACAGGATTGGAAAGCATCTTGCTGGTTGTCACTGGGAGAAGAGCGACTGTCTTTTTACCATATCGAATGCAACCGCCATAAACATCTATGTTTGCATTTCAGCATGAACCCATGCACATGTTTGCCAAAAAAAAAGGATCTTTAAAACACTCAGGGGCTTTCCACGCTGGTAC
The DNA here is from genome assembly GCA_902168405.1 of Peromyscus aztecus. Lineage (NCBI taxonomy): Eukaryota > Metazoa > Chordata > Mammalia > Rodentia > Cricetidae > Peromyscus > Peromyscus aztecus. The sequence goes on along the minus strand of CABHPQ010175963.1, from coordinate 39,497 downwards.
CTTTCCACCCCGGAGCAATCCTGCTTCCTTTAAAGCAGCTCTTGCTTTAGTGCCTACAAAGCCAGCTGGAGCTGGAGCAAGCAAGACGTGGACCAGCCCTCCACCCTTCTCCCTCGGGTTCCCCACCCCTTAGCGCTCCCAGCTCCTCCCACCGCAGGCCCTAGATCCTAACCCGGGCACGCGCAGAAACACCCCAAACCTCAGTCTGTTAGCCGCGGCAGCGCGCTCAGCTCAGGCCAGCAGGACTGCCTCTGGCCCAACTGGGCCTAGGGTCCCACTGATTTAATCTTTGGAGAAAAGAAATCCACATATCTGCCCTGCTCTAGCCTTGCCCCCAGAGATAGGTCAACGCCCCCACCCCCACCTCCCTGCTCCCACCTCCTCCTCCTGGTTATTTTGTTTCCGAATTAAGAAGGTGACTTGAGTCTTTCCTTCAAGCACTCTGTTAATATTGAAAAACGTGCGCTTGCATCTAAAGCGCGGCAGCCCAGGCACCAGAGCCATTTCAATATTAATGAAATTGTTTAATCTCCTAAATTCGTCGTGTTTAAGTTACGTTTTGGTGAGTTATTGACCAGCTTCGAAACTGTGGTTAATGAAGTTATGTGAGTGGGTGGGCGGGTGCGTGCGTGCGCGCGCGCGCGCTCGTGCTCGCAAGCTGAAAGGTCTTAAAAAATGATACCCACAGACTGATGCTCTACTGTCACTCAAAGTGTAACAAACTTCACACCAGAACTCTCTATCTCCTCCTGGGGTTCCGGAGAGGGGGTGCGAGGGTGGGGGGAGAAAAAGGAAAGAGGCTTCCGGACTTCAAAGATGGTTCTATGTAGACTGTAGGTATTTCGTATTTAACATGATGGCATGGGGTTCTTTTTAAAATCACAAAGGCCAGGGAAAGCGCTGAAAAGCGTAGCAGCTCATGGCTGGTACTCATTGCGTGCATGCCTACGGGCTGACTCACTGTTTATTTCATAGCAGTTTGATGATGATGACGACGAAGATGATGATAATGATAATCATGATTCATAGAATCCTCACAAGGCAAATCCGAACTCAAAGGAGTCCGCTACCCTCACCAGGCCCAAAGATCGGAGCCACGTCCCCACCCCCACCCCGAAAAACTCGCCGGTCCTTCGCAGGTCTCAGCGGGCACTGTTTGTCTTTTCAGGGCATTCTAAACTCTAAAGAAACTATTCCCACGTAAAAGGAGGGAAGGAGGGACTATAAAATGCTGACCCGCTAACTCCCAGGAACCGCCAGGCTTCCCAAGCACCTGGAGAAAGGAGGAGATCCCGAGGCGACAACGTTATCTTAGACAAACTCAGGCCCTCCCCAGGTCTGAACGCTGCCTACCTCAACGTCCCCTGAGCCTCCTTGTGCCCATCAAATTGCTAAAAGATTGATAAAGGAAAAACCTAGTACCTTCGTCCATTCTTTTCTTTTCCTTTTAAAACAAACAAATAAAAAACAAACTGATACCTTGGCCTGGAGAGATGGCTCAGCCTTTAAAGGCTAGGCTCACAACCAAAACTATAAAAAACTTACCTAACACGTCTACATTCAAAACAGACTCTTCAACCCAGCTGTCCGAATGTTTATGTCTATATGTGTCTATTAACCTTATCACCTTTTAAAAGCGACATACTCTAGTGTGCAGCTTTGAAGCCTCCGGGAGGCCAAATCAAACTTCGACCTGCCTCTTGCAGGACTCGGGGGTGGTGTTTGGGGGAGGGGGGGGTGTATATTTCCATTCTAAAACCCATCCAACCAACCCGGGGCAGTGCCAAGGAAAGTAAAAGGGTCGCCCTTCAAGAGAAAGCCTGTGCTAGAAGTTAGCTAACAATACAAACCCGACACAATGCGGTGGAAACAACATCCCAGCCGAGCAATTTCCATGTCAAACACCGTCGGCGCGGCAGCTAGCTCAGAGCGTGTATGGGTCGCCTGGTTCCCCGGCTCGGCGCGCCGGTCCGCTCATACCTTCCCAACGCGCACACCGGCGGGCGCTGCCCGCTCCCCGCGGGCGGCAGAGGCTCTTCCCGGGTCGCCCGGTCTTCTGCTGGAAGTGATTCCTATTGGCCAAGGTGTCCATGTAAATAGGTGTGAAAGAAACCAGCGCTGGCCAGGCTCTCTTCCCCTCTTCCTCAGTCCCCTCCCTCTGCAGCCCCCGCTGCCCCCCTCCTCTTCCTCCTCCCAAGGCGATTGTCATACGATAGCTAAGAAGTGGCACATTAATGAAGCGCCGCTACAGGGGTCTTTTCTGCTCCTGTCACCGCTTAAAACTATCAGATATTTCGAGGGTGGACATGGAGGCAGCCACCTAGCTCAGCGGAGCCGCGTACGACACAGCAGCGTCCTCTGGATCCCCGAGGCGGCGGCGGCTGCCTCGGTCCGCTCCAGCACTCGGCAGCCCAGCTCGGTCTCCCGGGCAGGACTCACCACCCAGGAGCGCCGCGGAGCTCTCCCAGGCTGAGCCCAAGCCAGGCTCGCTGTTAAGTCTCACCGGTCTCCGACGCTGAGCTCTGATCGCCGGAGGGGAGGGACTCGGCCACCAGCTGCACCGTCCCGGATGCGGACCCGCAACTTGAAACAACTTTAAGGTGAGCATCTATCTATCTGTCCCCTCCCCTGAATCCAGGTTCTACTTACTTTCCCGCAACCCTCGCCCCCCACCCCCACCCCCGCGGTCCTCCCCTCTCCACGTCCGCTGGCTGGGTCCATCCAGTTTGGTGCGCAAAGTTGCTGGCACCCGAATCCCCCGCCCCCAACCCCCCGATATCTATGACTCGGCCTGAGTGACCTCGCGAGTGTCTCTGCACCCATGCTGCCCTTCTCCTTCATCACCTCCTCCTTCTCAGATCCGACCAGTCCTCCCCGCCGCGCGGGACTCTGAGCCAGTGGGTAAGCGAGAAGATGCCTCGGCCGGGCCGCAACACGTACAGCGACCAGAAGCCTCCCTACTCCTACATCTCGCTGACCGCCATGGCCATCCAGAGCTCTCCGGAGAAGATGCTGCCGCTCAGCGAGATCTACAAGTTCATCATGGACCGCTTCCCCTACTACCGGGAGAACACGCAGCGCTGGCAGAACAGTCTGCGCCACAACCTCTCCTTCAACGACTGCTTCATCAAGATCCCGCGGCGGCCGGACCAGCCGGGGAAGGGCAGCTTCTGGGCTCTGCATCCCAGCTGCGGAGACATGTTCGAGAACGGCAGCTTCCTGCGGCGCCGCAAGCGCTTCAAGGTGCTCAAGTCCGACCACCTGGCTCCTAGCAAGCCAGCGGACGCGGCGCAGTACCTCCAGCAGCAGGCTAAGCTGCGGCTCAGCGCGCTGGCCGCCTCTGGCACGCATCTGCCACAGATGCCGGCCGCTGCCTACAACCTGGGCGGTGTGGCGCAGCCCTCCGGCTTCAAGCATCCCTTCGCCATCGAGAACATCATCGCGAGGGAGTACAAGATGCCTGGGGGACTGGCCTTCTCGGCCATGCAGCCAGTTCCCGCTGCCTACCCGCTCCCTAACCAGTTGACTACCATGGGCAGCTCTCTGGGCACAGGCTGGCCACATGTGTACGGTTCCGCGGGTATGATCGACTCGGCCACCCCCATCTCCATGGCGAGTGGCGACTACAGCGCCTATGGAGTGCCGCTGAAGCCTCTGTGCCACGCCGCGGGCCAGACGCTGCCCGCCATCCCGGTGCCCATCAAGCCCACGCCGGCCGCAGTGCCCGCGCTGCCCGCGCTGCCCGCGCCCATCCCCACCCTGCTCTCGAACTCGCCGCCTTCGCTCAGCCCCACTTCCTCGCAGACAGCCACCAGCCAAAGCAGCCCTGCTACCCCTAGCGAGACACTCACCAGCCCGGCCTCCGCCTTGCACTCGGTGGCGGTGCACTGACCCACAGAAGCTGGGGCTCCCTCTTGGTCACTTCTACATCACCCCTCTCACCACTTCCCCGGCTCCGGGTCCAGCCCTCTCCGACCTAGAACCGTCATCCTGACTTGCCCATTCCACCTTCTTCCTTCAGCCCTCTCTCCTAGGAGAACTTTTGGTTTTGGACCCGGAAGACAAACCACAAACTTGCTAGAAGGCGCGTGAAAGTTGTCTTCGCCCCTCCAGGGCACCAGAGAACACAGGGACTAACCCAAGCCAAGCGACCCCTCCAGAGTCCCAGAAATGCGCTCCCATCCAATAGGCAGGACACCCTGATTCCCTTCTGCTCGGAGAAAACGCAAACAGAAAGGGAAAAAAAGCATCTTCTGGACTCTGTGCAATTTCAAGACCGGAGACACTGCCCGGGTGTGAAGCCCGCCAAGGCTGCAGCCGCACAGCGAGGACCAGATCTTAGGTCCTGAAAATCTGTGGCCACGGACCCCACTAATCCTCCGACAGGCTCGCCTCCGCCTATCAGGCCGGCATGGGCGGGACGCTGCTTCCCCAGGCTGCGGCCCAGCCTCCCGGGCTTCTAAGGAAGATTATTTTTCTTTGCTTCTGGGTTTTGTTTCCGGCCAGAGGCTCTCTTAACTTGGAGGGAGGAGAGAAGGCTGCTAAACTAGGGGGGACGTTTGTCCTTCGCAAATGCAAAACACAGCTAGAAGTCACCGTTATTGTTTACAAAGCGCGCGGTTTAAAAAAAATGTAAACAGTGAACTTGAGCATCTGCCTGGCTAGGCGGGCTAGGGGGCAGAGTCCTCTTTACAATTACCTGTTGTAATGTGAATGTTTACTCTTCTGGCCAGCTTTTGGTGGGCGGGGGGTGTAGGGGGGGAATGGGGAAGTTAATTGGGATGGTAACTTTCTTACTATTTAGAGACCTTTTTAGCTATTTATTTTGATGAAGAAAGAAAGGAAAAGAAAAGAGAAATGAAACGTGAACTAAGCCCAATTAAGAAAGCACCTGGGGCAAGAGGGGAGAATGTAGATAAACCGACTGGGAACGTGAAGGGGGTTGTCAACAGAGATGCCCCCCTGGACAGATCTTTCTGTTAGAAGAACTTTTCCGTGAAGGTAAAGGGCTGCAAGGCGTTGTAAATAGGAATGATTTACGCTGTGTAAAATGCACTTTGGTTTGGTATGTTCCTTTTAGCGTCTTAGGTAATTGACTGAAAAACAAAAACAAAAACAAAGAACAACCCAACACTTGTTCCGGTGGGACCTGCTTAATTTAAAAAAGAAACTGTAGTGTTGTCCAAGCTGTGAAAAAAATTTCCCATCTTTATTTTTCTTCCTCCCTGCACAGAATTCGCATGGCATTTTAAATATCGATGTCCTTGTTCCCAGCATGCCCATTTTAAGACAGAGTTTTAAAAAGGTGTCTACATTAAATTATGACCTAGTCTAAATAATATTTTCTCATTAAAATATGTAAATTCAAATTTTGTTAAGTTTTGTGTGTTCTTGAAGACTTGCTACAGGGAACAATAGATGGATGTTAGCATCAGCCTCTGCAAGCACATTGTCTGGGGGGGTTGCCATTTTCAAATCACATGAAAACAGAGAAACCCCCCGTGCACAGTTGCAGGTGAGGGGACATTATTCTAGGGGGGTTGTGGAAGACATTTGCGCACAGGGGGAAGAGTGAGGCCAAGTATTTCAGATGCAAAGCCCAGGCTCAGGTGCAGCATTGAAGGGATCACCCAGAACAACTGCAGTACTTCCTGTGTGTTTTTATCTGTCTTCAACACGCTTTCTGTGGCGTCGTCTTACAGACACCGAAGGCTGGTGTGGGATTTACAAAGTACTCCCAGGCTGGGGTACTCAGTCCTTAACCTGATGCTTCTGACCCACCAGGAGGAACCCTTTCTTTATTCCTTTAAATCATTATAGTTGTTGACATTCCCTTTCTTTCAGAAATCACCTGTGGTTCACTGTCCAGGTCAAGAAACCTTTGCATTGAGTAGATTTCTTCCAGCCCTTCCTGTGGGGGTATGGGGGGGAGTAACCGGATGCATTTATTTTCAAGTTGTGAATGAAGTGTCTTCAAATGCCTGCCTCTACATGTTCTCTCTCTCTCTCTCTCTCTCTCTCTCTCTCTCTCTCTCTCTCTCTCTCTCTCTCTTTCTTTTCTTTTCTTTTTTTTTTTGCCAAGAATTAAAACTTGCCAAGAATTTATGGTTCAAGGCTAATTGACACTCGACTGCAGGGGGTCACAATATTTCCAGAGTAAGATGTGTATTCAACTGAAGAAGTTACAAGACAAAGGAAAACTTAAAAGGTGATTAACACTTTACTGTGTAAATGATTAAACAAGGGAGCCTTGTGAAACACAGAGAAAGCCCCTAAAGACACATAGAAGCCATGCTGAAGTGCTCCATAAGGAGACCCCTTAACACCTGTCACCACCTAATTAGTGGGCTACCTGGAAAAAATATTTAGGATTAATGCAAAGCATAATTAATCCTGTTGTGACTATTCTATTTTTGAAAGGGAAGGATCACATACAGCACACACGAACACACACACACACACACACACACACACACACACACACACAAACAAGTAGAAAATAAATGAATCACTGGGCTGATTAAAATGCATGAAGCTTCTAAAGCCAGTCAGACAGCGGACAACTAAACTCATTCATCAAACCTAATTCACAATTATATCAACAAGATCAGCCAGAGCAAGCCTGGAAAACGTAGCCACCCTCGGTTAGGAAACTTAGTTCTCAACAAGAAATCATTTTAAAAAGAAAGCTAAGTACATTTTCAGTGTCCTGAAAAATAAAATTAAAGCAGCCCCTGGAAGAATCAGATCTCATCCACTCTGTTAACTCTGGAGGCTGGGGATGAGGCAAATGAAGGGCTCACACAGGCCTGTGACATCTAAGAGACTTAGCCAGGTAGACTGTTGGGCCTCTGGTGGCTGGTCTTGTAGCTAAGTGGCATGTGGACACTCATATCCAGTACATGGAGGCAGAGAGGTATAGACCTTGTCTCTGCCAAAAAGAGAGATTTTGAACTCAGTATCTGAAAATGCAATTATTAGCTGGTAAGTTTGTCTTAGTGTATTGAGAAGAATGAAATAACTTGGTCATTATGAGTCCTTTCAGGTTGCAGGCATTCCCCCGCCCCCCTCAGTCAAAATTGAATGAGCAAAGAAGGGAACACAACTTTGATGACATTTTGACTTTGACCAGAAATTTAGAGACCCCTCAAACAGACATGCCTTACCCAGGTCTACACCAGCCATTACCTCAGCTTGGAAACTTGTGTGGATTTAGCTGAAGTGCCTCACAAACAAGGAACTTCGTGACTGCTGGCTTAGATGGTTCTCTTCTCTGTCGTGTGAGTTATTCGCTTGGCTGACATCCAAAGTGGAGACCCATAGCTTTAAAATAGAGTTGGATGGGACAGCACCCAGCCTGCAGTGGAAAGGTGTGTGCAAAGTGTGTGCTAAGATAAGCTGTATTCTTTTCTGCTGAGCAAAGCCAAGCAGTGTTGATTTTCTCACATTGGTTTTCGATTGGAAAACTTAGCTGTTTTCTTTCTTTGGAAACAGCTATTTTGTTTCTTTGAAATTCTTTCAGGTTTTGTATTTAGCTATATTTTCTAACTCCTTCCTCCCGGGGTTTCGTCAGTGTTTGCACAAAAGATGGGTTTCTTCCACTTCCTCCCGAGGGAAGCTGCGGGAGTTTCTTGCTGTTCCTCACTGACAGGGGGGACTTTGGGAAGATGAGGATTGAAGGAACCCCAAGATACAGTCCCCAGTGACGTAAATACTAAACCAGTAACATTCATTTCTTCCAATTGTTAAGAATACTGAGTGTCTTAGAAGCGGGACGCAAAGTTACTGGGTGCGAGCAAGGAAGCGTCCATGCAGGAATTCTGACCGGTAGGTTTAACTCTGTCTCACCCCGTTGCGGCTGCAGTGCAAGACTGCAGGGCTGAGGCCTGGGTCAGACTTTTACAAATGGGAACTGCCTTTGTCAGGCGCATTCAGCTGAGAGTCGGAATAGAGCGGGATCCCCTCCTAAATTCTTAATATAAATGCCAATTAATATCTTTTCCTTCTAAAAGCCAAGTAAGTGCAGAGACACCCAAACAAAACCAAAACCAAAACAGCCCAACCCACCGGCTGTGAAGCCTCAAAGGGAAAGCATTTGTTTCGTCTAAACTAACAACAAATTATCTAATTAATATGTTTCAATTACAGTGTGAAAGGGACAGCCCCAGGACCTCCCGCCGTGGGGGCACAATAGCCCCAGAGCCCACTCCAGGAATTTACAATAACTGCACATCTGTCTCTTTATTTTCCACTTTTTGAGTCTAAAACTCCTCTCCAGATCACTTCAAACCATGGCTTGAATTATGAAATATGTCCCCGTGCTAAAGGGGGACGAAACTTTGCCCACGGATGCTTCATTTGCAAGCCAAAAAAAAAAAGTGAAAGCCCATTGAAGAGCATTAAACAAATATATTAGAATTCTGTCACTTTATGCAATTGAGTAGATCAAATGAAGGGTCCCGGCCACTTCATTCAGTCTCATTCACTCGAATAGAAAATGCAAAGAATAGCAAGCTAGACTGGGCCACCGCTGTAGACTTAGCTCCTTTTACTGGGAGACAAAAAGGCTGAATTTTCACAAATACATTGCTGACTTGGGGACTAGGAAACGGGGCCTGGAACCCCTTTGGAATTTAAATTCATTTTATCTTCCTCTCTTTGCAGGGATCTGTTTGCACTACAGTGCAGAGATGCAGCCGGCATCTTGGGGCTGCTGAAAAAAAAAAAAAAACGTGGGGGAGGGGAGAAGAGTGAGTGGGGGGAGGGCCATGGAGATTCCCAGAGAACTAACTCCTGGCTATCAATTGACACTCAGGTCTGAGATAATAAGTTTGGGTTTTGCAAATCTTTCTCTACATCAATATAAACACCACAGCATCACACGCATCTCCAGGCTGGGTTACACAAACAGTTTGTTTTCTGAGACCAAAGCCTCACATGTGAGCCACCAAGTTTCCTTCATGCAATGAATATCTGCCCCCTCCTCTCCACCCTTCCCTCCCTCCTCCCCTTCCTCCTCCCCTTCTCCCCCTCCCACCCCTCCTCTCCCTCCCTGCTGGCTACCCAATTTGCTCACTGTCATGATTCATGGATATACCATGTTAAAATCTAGAGAGAAGATGTTAATCCTTGGTTAGAATTTCCAAATCAGGACTCATTTTGATCCTGGCATGGAATGGGCTATAGTGGGGTAGCTGAAGAAGTCCTGCAGGGCTGCTTTTGTCCTGTGACTGATTCCCAAGGCTGACATTTTTGTTTTGGTGAACTTCACATATCTCCATATCATACCGGGCTTCCAATGAGTATAAGATCTCCTCCTACAGAGGAGACAGAAAAAAGAGATAGGAACCGTGGCAGCTTCCTCCGTGGAATAACAAAGAAATGAGCCAGTTTTGTCAAATTGAATTACGAAATCCCATCTTGAGGATTTTCTGTTGTATCCTGACTTTTTTTTTTAAGATTTATTTTGTGTGTATGAATTCGTACCATGTGAGTACCCGGGAGTTAGGGATGATTGTAAACTGTGATGTGGGTGCTGAGAATTGAACCCAGTCCTCTGCAAGAGCAACAAGTACTCAACACTGAGGTATCTCTCTAGCTCCTATTTCTAGATACACTGGGACTTCTCAACATTTCCTATTTTTGCTTATAAGGTTGTATTTACACTGTATCGATTTAATTTGGGGGATTTGAGATTGGAGATAGGAACAGAGAGTGAGGAAGGGAAACAGCTTAGACCCATAGATACAAAAATGGTGTTGAAGAAATTATTAGTTGTTTCTATAACCAGAAGCTATCCAAGCCAACAATGCTAATAATATGAACATCAGATATTGTCATGAAAAATCGGAGTTGTCTGAACAAAATCTTCCTTGGGAGATTTTTTTTTTCTTCCAGGACATCATCAGGAATATTTGGACAAAGGATTCTTCTTCACAACAGCCCCCTTTGCCTCCATCTGCAAAGAACTGATGTCAGACCAGTTACAAGCTTTTGAGGGAACAAACTCTCCAGTCATTCATCAGAGCAGATTAAGCTAGAGATAAAAAGCATTCTTTATCTGTCGTTTGGAGACACTGCGGTTTTAATGCATGCTCTGTAGCCTGTATATTTTTATTTACTCGGTTAATTTCTTCCCCAGAGTGTACCGTGGTAGTTGGGCTAGCTGGTGTAATATGGTACAGAAAGAGACCATTTTCAGTAATGGTTGTTTCCAAGCTCTGCTTCCACTACACGCGTCTGTCTTTGTGAAACACAGCACATCCATCTGCTGATTCAGGCACATGGTATCATGCAGAGAAATAAAGAAGTTCAGTAAAGGATCTTAACTTTGTGCCACTTAGAAAAAGACAATTAGTATTTATGAAGTAGTGTCTAGAGTGTTTTATATTAATTAGAGCAACCCCCTCCCCAACATCACAGCCAAGAATTTCTCACCACAGGGAAACAAACATCTGAGCTCCCCACTAGACCTGCCTGAGCAAGGAGGCCAGAGATGCAAATATCCAACTTGCTTGCAAATACCTCCACACGTTTGCTTCCCCACATTCGATAGACTAGAAGGGAGTGCGTAGCTATAAAATGGTCAATGGCAAGCTTCGAATTACATGTTACAAGAGATGCCTGATGTTTATGTCAGCCACCAGAAAGGAAAAAGAGGAAATCAGGTTTTGTCTCAGGGTTTCTAATTGGAGAAAAAGGGACGAGTGGCCCCATCACCCCTGTGTTCCCTGGATTAGTCAGAGTGAATCAGCAACTATTTCAGTGACTGCCTAGAGATGCTGACACTCCTCAGCATCTTCTTTTCATGTGTGTGCCATGAACTGGTGGGGAGGGGGGGAAGGAGGGGAAACTGAGCAAAGATAATATTTTCTGACTCCCAGGTTGTCTGGGTAGTGTACGTGAATGCCTGTTGCCACAGCTACTCAGAAACTATTGATGTTCAGATGACTGGAAGTCCTGTTAGTTCTACATAGGCAGGAAATAGGTACACACATGTCATGTTGCAGGGACCAGTGGATGAGAGTACTGACTGAGACTAGGGTTCTGCTTCAAGAGTGGCTTTGTAAGATCGCCCGTGAAGTGCCTTAAAGTTTACTTAATGTCGATGCTGTTAAGCTTTAAGAAAAGGAGAATGCTTCACATAGAACGAAAATCAAGCCATGGAGATGGCCCAATGGATGAAGCACTTGCTACACAAACCTGAGATCAGAAGTTCAAGGTCATCTTCCTCCAGCAGGTAGGAGGGGCCTGATTGCAGAGTTGTTCTCTGGCCTCCGTCACTGGCGCTGTGGTACATGAATACACGAACACATACAGTAACAATGAGCAAAATAAAGCTTGTAAAAAACCAAGGAAATGAACATAGAAATATAAACAGCAATTCAATTCATAATACTGTTAACTATCCTTTGCTGCACACTCAAACACTAGGCAGTTCTTAAAATGGCGAATATGTCCCAGGGTTGGGAATTGTGTAGCTCAGTGGCAGTGTACTTCCCTAGTACACACAAGATCCTAGGTTCAATCCCCAGAACTCCAGGATGGGGTAGGGGTGGGGGGGTGGGGGGGTGAAAGGTTTGTTGCAAAATAAATCATGTAAAATAATAACAATCTCCTGATATTTCTTTGTAATGAGAGGTGGTCTCTTTAGGAAAGGATTTACATTGATTTTTAAGTCTCTAATGGGGCTTTGTTCTGTTTCATAGAAATAGAAATTTAATTTTTAATGGAAAAAACATCACATTATAGAAATGTGGGGTTTTTGTGTATTTTCCTATGCATATTTAAAATAATTCATTTTCCTTCCAGCATCTTCCATAGTCATAATTAGTATAATACATTTTTATTTAGGCTCCCAGAACCCTCATCAGGAGGCTCACAACTGCCTCTAACTCCAGCTCCAGGGAATTTGACTTCTTCTAGTCCTTCCAAGGACACTCTCTCAAACCCCTCTCCCCAACATAACTTTTTTTCCAAAAATTATTGCCCAGAAATGGAAAGAAACTGTGACAACCGCATACATGAAATATCAACATAAAAAAGAAGGCACTTCGGTTTTCTCTGTTCCCAGGAGCGACTGACAGAGGCTGAAGTCTCTGCAATGTGACACTACGTTACATTTCCTGTCCCAGAAATACAGCTTCACTAGACCGAATAAGTGTGCTGGAAATGGGGGGGGGGGGCACACCTGTAATCCCAGAACTGGGGAGAAGGAGGCAGGAGAATCAGAAGTTCAAGGTCATTTTCAGCTACAGAGTGAGCTCAGGGCCAGCCTGGGCTACATGTCACATTGCCTCAAAACATCAAGGACAACTCCAAAAATTAATAAGTGTTTATGTACCAATTAATACATAACAGTTAGTATCCTAAATTCATTAAAAGTACGAATTTATTTAATCTCAACCACTACTATGTGATAGGTAGTATTTATGTCCATTTTTTTAGGTGGGGCTTTGAGGGACAGGGCACTTCAGTAGCCTGCCTAAAGCCTTGCCTGAGGTCACCAAATGAGTAGGTAGCACCAGTGACCACTGGGTTTCCCAGGAGAGCAGGTCTGATACAAGGAGACTGTGACTGAAAGCAATCACTCACATCTTGCCCCAGGCTCAAGAGCCACAGCAAGCTCACTACCGTCTGGTCCATAGAAAGGGGAGGATATTGCCTCGAGAGTCCAGAGACTCTTGTCTGCGGCAGCCAAATGTACTGCTTCCCCAACCTTTCACAGCCTTGCGGTGAGCTGTGACTCCTTAAAACCTGTTATCTCCCATCTGCCTTCTAGATCGAAGGGGGCATCAACAGAACCAAACACACTCTGTTTTAGCTCATGGCAATTTCTACTTTCTTTTGTCCCCAGATCTTTCACCTCCCCACTTCTGTTGTTGTTGTTGTCTTTGTCCTTTTGAGGCAGAACCTCAAGTATCTTAGGTTGGCCCCAAACTCACTATGTAGCTGAGACTGGCCTTGAACTCTTGATGCCCCTACCCTCCATTTCCCAAGTGTTGGGATTACAAGCCTGGCTTCAATTTTTCAGTTTTCAAACTTTGATCTCAGACAGATCATATACCCAAAAAAGGAAAACGGTGAACCACCCTCCCCTTTCCCATCCTGTGTGACCCACCACACACACACACACACACACACACACACACACACACACACAGAGAGAGAGAGAGAGAGAGAGAGAGAGAGAGAGAGAGAGAGAGAGAGAACTGAATGGCAACCTATTTGGGATTTTTTAGGTTGTAGGTGTCAGAAAGCAAATTCAACTTGATAATTCCAATAAGCCTCTGGGGAGAAGTCTGATTCTTTTTCTTTGAATCACCACTGTGGCTGGGAGACGTAGTACTCTACTGGCCACATATTGTTTGTTCATGTCCCATCTAGGTGCTGCAGAGGCAGGACCACTCTGTTAAGCAGGATTCCTCTGGAATTTTCCAAGCTTCCAGTATGCTTAAGGAGAAGTGAGATGCTGCTGCCAGAAACAGGGCTGGGGAAAAGAAAAGCAAGAGGCTGAGAGAGAAAAATGCTAAGTCAGGACCTGTCATGCTCTACCAGCCACTAGAAGAGGAAGCCTCATCTCAATGGTGTCTAGTCATAACTCAAAAATCAGTTTCATGTTTCTTCGGTTTAAAGCCTTGAAAGCAGGCTTGTTTTATTGTTTTTTTTAACAGACAAGTGTAATTGAGTGTGATTGAGTGTGGGTATGTGCATGTGAGTGCAGTTGCCTACGGAGGCCTGAAGAGGGTAAAAGATCTCCAGGAGCTGGAGTTGCCTGATGTGAGTGCTGGGAACCAAACTAAGGTCCTCTGTAGGGACGGCACAAGTTCTTAACGGCTGAGCCACCTCTCCAGACTTTAGTTTAATTCTTTAACTTTGAAAGGCAGAAGTATGGAAAGTGGTGAAATGTGGGCTCTCTGCTGCTTTCAAAAGTAGTGTGAAAGGGGTAATAAAAAGTGACCAACTTTATAGAAAATCTCTACATGTAGAGTGAGCTGTGTGTGCTACACGGATTATAGGTTCTTGCAATGTTATTCCAACTCCCCTCCATAAGCCCCCACAGTTTTCTAGCATTGAGCTTAAGGGGAATTAGACAATTATAGTTCCATGAGCTAAGAATGGTTTTCACATTTGTAAAACCTTGAAATAAAACTTAAAAAACCAAAAGAAAAGGGGGCTGGATAGATGGCTCCATAGTTAAGAACACCAGAGGACCAGGGTTCAATTCCCAGTACCCACCTGGCAGTTCACCATCATTGGTAACTCCATTTCTGGGTGGTCTGATGCCCTCTTCTGGCCTTTTTGGGCACCAGACACAGATATGTATACAGACAAAACACCCATACACATAACACAAAATAATGCATTTTTTAAAATTAAAAGAAGAGTTGTGGGATGTGAGAGCTATGAAATATGAGTGCCCATATGTAAAGTTTCATTGGAAGTTAACCACACGCTCATTTGCATATCATCTGCACATGCTCACTCGCACTTTGTCTGTTGCTGCAGTAGAGTTTAGTTTCAACAGTTATCCATGCTTTGCAGAGCCTAAAATAGTCTTGGTCTGGATCTTTAAGAAATAATTTTGCTGGGCTGGCCATGTAGCTCAGTTGGTGGAGTATTTGTTGAGTATGCAGCAAGTCCTGGACTCAGGACCCAGCACAGCATTAACCAGGCATGGTGGCACAAGACTGGAATCTTTGCACTTGGAAGGTAGAGGTAGGATGATCAGAAATTCAAGGTCATCCTTGGATACACAGCGATTTTTGAGGTTACCCTGAGTTACACAAGACCCTGTCTGAAAAACAAGTATTACTTAGAATGTGGTGAAACTTGATTTTGTTCTAGATGAAACACTTGCTTAGGGTTAGCTGACCAAAATAGTTTGTAATGAGGGTACATACAAAAATTAGTAGTTTAAAAAACTACATTCCTTGTTAGATCAGGTGAGCATATCCATGGGATGTGACTAGCTGCTTCAACTTCCGGTCATCCTGACTGCTCTGAAGTGATGGGCTGTAACCTGGAACTGTGAACCAAGTAAACCCTTTCTCCTTCAGGTTGCTTTTTGACAGGATATTTAATCAGAGCACCAAGAAACAGGATTAAGACAGTGGGGAATGCGTGTAATCCTTACATCTGGAAGGCTGGGGGAGGAGGACCATCCGGGATCTGAGGCCAGCCTGAGCTACATAGTGAGATACACTATATCAAAAGTTGGGGTGTGTGTGGGGGGGGGAGTGTTATTGAGCAGGATATCTAACAGATGAGAGTGGAGTACTATAACACCAACAATGATAGTGACAAAGACATGAAGCTCAAAAGGAGCAAAGTCTTAAGAAGTTAGACACATACAAGCATACTTTGGACTAACTTTAGACTCCTGCAAAATGGATCGAAGACTTTCTACCTCACTGAGATGAATGATAATGAGATGACATCTGCATGCTTTTGGTTTATGGTTGGTGTGTGACAAATGATTGCCACAGTTAACTGCTTATTAATTTTTAAATGTTTATTTTATTATGCATATGCATGTTTGGGTATGTGAACATGAGTGCAGGTACCCAGGCAGACCAGAGGCATCAGATCCCCGAAGCTGGAGTTACAGGCAGTTATGGGCTGTCCAACATTGGTTCTGGGAGTCAAACTCTGGCCTTGGCAAGAGCAACAAATGCTCTTAACAATGGATCCATCTCTCTACCCCGATTTATTTGATTTTTGAGACAGGGTCTCATGTATTCCAGGCTGTCCTCAAACTCCCTGTGTAGCTCGAATGACATTGAAATTCTGATCCTCTTGTCTCTGCCACATAGAAGC
Source organism: Peromyscus aztecus (assembly GCA_902168405.1). Classification (NCBI taxonomy): domain Eukaryota; kingdom Metazoa; phylum Chordata; class Mammalia; order Rodentia; family Cricetidae; genus Peromyscus; species Peromyscus aztecus. The sequence continues at coordinate 23,678 of CABHPQ010175963.1, read as the reverse complement.
GCCACTCTCCCCACTGAGCTACAGCCTCAACCTGCCCTACATTTGTGGGGTTGGTTGGTTTGTTTGTTTTTAAAGGTTTATTTCTTTATTATGTATACAGTGTTCTGTCTGCAGGCCAGAAGAGGGCGCCAGATCTCATTCTAGATGGTTGTGAGCCACCATGTGGTTGCTGGGAATTGAACTCAGGATCTCTGGAAAAACAGCCAGTGCTGTTAACCGCTGAGCCATCTCTCCAGTCCCTTTGTTTTTTTGTTTTTTTTTTTTTTTTAAGACAGGGTTTCTCTGTGTAGCCCTGGCTGTTCTGGGACTCTCTCTGTAGACCAGGCTGGTCTCAAACTCAGAGATCCATTTGCCTCTGCCTCCCAAGTACTGGGACTAAAGGCACGCACCACCCCTCCTGGGCATGTTTATAATAAACATGACACTATTCTAATCTTGGTTATTGCATGGAAACTTTCCAAAGCACATTAACCTCTTAGCACCCTAGACCCTCCAAGAATTAGGCTTGCTCTCTAAGTGCCCACTGTAGATAAGTCCTGCAGAGCATAGCCTTCCCCAACGTTCAGCTACAAAGAGTTCACAGGTAGAGCCATGGAATACTTCAATCACAGCAAAGCAAAAGAAAAAAAAAAAAAAAACCTTCAAACAAAACCCAGGATGAATCTCAAACACATTAAACCAAGTGTTACATAATCAACCAAGAAGGAAAGGAGTTGCAGGTACAACACCTTCAGGCAATTTTTAGTTTTCATCCTCATTTGGAACTTGCAGAATTCCTCCTCTTCTTTTTCTTTCTTTCTTCTTCTTCTTTTTTTTTTTTAAAGTGGAAATAAGGCTGTTTGGATTTGCTGACATCCTGTTTCCTAATAATTGGTCTTTCTGACTCAAACACCGGATCAGCGTCAGCTCCTGCATCTCGGGGATATAAAACCAAGGGGAAAGTGTCCGCACAAAACAAACCCCCATGTCTTGGAGCAGCCTTTCTGTTCCCAATCGGGTTCTTAATTTCAATTCCAAAAACAACACACGAGGCCTCAGAAGGTACGAACCACCTCATGTTTATGCATACAGTCCAGGGAAACTAGAATTTCAGAGGCCTTTTGTTAAGATTTGGCTGAAGAAATTATTCATCTTCGTCCATCAAGCTAGTAAAGTCAGGTAAAGGTGCCTGCTACAAAGCCTGATGACTGGAGTTCCATCCCTGGGCTTTGCATGGTGGAGGGAGAGAACTGACTCCCACAGCGATTCTCTGACCTTCCCAAGAGCCCTGTTGCTTGTACATATGCACATGCACAAGTAAGTAAATAAAAATAAAACAAATAAATGTTTTTTAAAACGAGAAAGAAAATATTCACCTAAAGTTACTAAAGGACCAGGCTCGGAAGATGGCTCAGTGGATAAGCATGCTTGCTGTGACAGTCTGAGGTCCCTAGTTCAAATCCCCAACACCCATGTAAAAAGTTTCTCATGGCCTTGCATGTACCTGCAGCTCTGTAAGTTTGGTTGGCAGAGACAGGACCAGCCTAATTCCAGGTTTACTGAGAGACCTTGTCTCAAGGGAATAATGTGGAGAGTGAGAAGAGGGAACTTTACATCCTCTGCTGGCTTCCTCATGCATGCACAAGCTGTATAACACACACACACACACACACACACACACACACACACACACACACACACGCATGCGTGCGCGCACATGCACACGCACACAAATGCAAGCTCTAACACATACTCGGGTGTGGGGGAAGACACACTGGGCCTCCCTGCCCCCACCTCAACCTCAGACCTAAGGAAACCTCCATTCCATATCAATTTACAATGGTGCACTTGACATGACTTTATTGGTGTATCTTTCTTATGCATTTGACCAATCAAAATGATAATTTAGACAAACTGGGGATGGCAGAGAGCATTATCCAGCAGTATCTCATTACTATGCAAAAAAATCAGATATTCACAGCAACCGTCTCATCTATTTATTGTTTGGTTACTCATCTGGAAATTTTAATACTTTCTTCAGGGGCAGGGGCTGGCAATAAAAAAATAGACCTATATATCAAACCTTTAACACGGAGCCATCATTGTGTGCCATAATACAGATGGAGTGGCTATCAGCAAGCTTTACTGTGTTGGTTTATTTCCTTCAACAGAGTGTGGATTTAAATGGGATAAAGCAAGAAAGTAGACTTAAAGCCAGAGAGCCCCATGGAACCTTCCAGGTCTTTTGCAAGCTGAGAGAGCCAGCTGCTGTTGGCTTTCCCAGAATGTTGATAACCACAACGTCTGTGAGCTCAGAAGGGCTAGTGAAGGGACAGGGAACCAGTTCAATAAGAGCGACCGAGTGAGCGCTGTACTTGGAAACGGCGATCCTTCCTCGTCTCTCCCTGGCCATATTCCTAAGCTGAAGTCCCCTTCCCAGCACCAGGTTGCTGTATGCCTCAGAAGCCCTAGAATTAGTGCAGGTAGGATCCCACTCTAGGGGTGGGGAAACAGAGGCACAGAGTGGTTACACCCTTTGCTCAGTTAGCACAAAGGAGGTGCAAGATTTCTTTTTAATTAATTGATTTATCGTGTGCACATGTGTGAAACTGTGTGACTGTGGGCGTGTTCATGTGATGGTGCATGTGTGGAGGTCAAAGGCCAACTTTTCAGGAGTCAATTTTCTCCTTCCACCTGGTTGTACCAGGGTCTTTCCTGGTGTTTCTGCCATTGTGTAACGAACTCCAGGATCACCCTTGAGGACTCCCTCCCTAGGTAATTCTCTGTCGTGTCCAGTTGACAACTAAAACTCACCATTACTCAAGCTAAAGCCGCCCAAGCAATAGAATGCCTCTTAGTGATAAAAAAAAAAAAAAAAAAAAGAATGAACTGTTAATGCATGGACGCTTAGACAGGTCTCACAGCATTGGTCTATGTAACACAGGAGCCAGATGTGCAAGGCCAGATGTGTCATGATTTCATTCATATGACACTCTAGGACAGGCAAGGTGTAGGGACAGAAATCAGATCAGTGGTTGTCCAAAGCTGGGAGTGGGAACAAGGAGGGACTCCACAAGGGTGCAGGGAAATGTCCTGAGGTGGTGGACTGCTTCCAGATTTTGATGGGGGCATCGAGGGGTGGGGGGTGGGGTAAGGGAGTGGTTGCTTAGCAACACCTCCTTAAATTGAACATGAAATTAGCAAGTTTTGCTCTGTGTAAACTGGGCTCCACTAAAGCTGAGTTTGAAATACAATCCTTTCAGTGGCTCTCATTTCCCCTGTGACAAATAACTCTGAGCCAATGGTCACTCCTAGAGCTGACCCCAAACTGTCTTTGACTTCATCCCCGCCACTCCCTGTTTTGGATCCTGTTGTGTGGCCTCTTTGGGCATCTCCTACATTTTTCTGCCTTCTTTAAGTCTGTATTAACTACCGCCACTGCTGGGAATGTAATATCTCAGTTAACATCGCTTGAACAGGCCTTGGTTTCCTAATTTGTAAATGGGAGAGGCACAATGGAAGGACTGCCCTGAAAGCTCTGTAGTCCTACATCTGTGGCTGAACATCTGGCCTTAGTGTGTACCCCTCCTCATAGATAATGAGGGGAGTATGTAGCAAGACATTGAGTGAAAAACAGCTGGTGAGGGAGTGTGTTACTTTTATGTTGTTGTGTTAAATACCAAAACCAATTTAGGGAGGAAAGGGTTTATTTTATCTTACATTTCCAGGTAACAGTTCATCATTGAGGGGGGTCAGGGCAGGGACCAGAAGGCAGAAACTAAAGCACAGACCATGGAGGGATGCTGTTTCCTGGCCTGCTTCTCATGGCTTGTTCAGTTACCTTTCTTATATAGCCCAGACCCGCCTGCCTAGGGATGGCACCACCGCAGTTGACCAGACGCCCCACTTCCAATAATCATTAATCAAGAAAATGCCCCCACTGACACAGCCGCAGTGCAGCCCGATAGAGGTAATTCTCCAGTGGGGGTTTCTCCCCAGATGTGTGAAGTTGACAGTGAAGACTGGCCATCACAGTGGAGTTGGTATCAACCCCGTCCGGGTCCCAGAATAACAGACCGGATCTCTCTTTTGTTGCAATAACTCTCTCTGTTCATGTCTTTTAGTATCAGATTCCGGTCTTCTGAGGGCAGAGCCTGTGTCTGTCTTCGCTTTAGATCTCCGATGATAAGGCACGGTGAACACAAAGAGCAAAAGTTCCTGCAAATCTTGAGCATTCTGCTTGTATTAATGCACACACCAAGGAGGAACAATTAGCAAGGCCATTCATCGAGGTCTCTGTTTAATTGTTAAAGCTAATTGACTATTAAGGTAAGGCAAGCCTTATTTCGTACACTGACAGAGAATTCCTCTTTCAGTTCTGTTGTCTGGTTGTCAAGGATTTTCACCTTCCACAACTAACATTAGTTTAGACGTGAACATGATATTTCTTAGCAACTTTAGACAGTGGAAAATTTTAGAATTGCTAAGTGGAGAGAAGAGAAGGCTAGCTGAGCACTACGCATGCATGCCGGCGTTCATTCCCTCTGCTGTTGACACGGATATGATTTGCCCAGCTGTCTCAACTCCCGCAGCTGTGACCTCTCCCCAGGAAGAGACTGTGATCCCGAATCGGGAGGTGAAGTAAACCATTTCTCCTCCAAGTTGCTTTTCGTCATGTTATGTTATCGCAGTAACAGAACTGAAACCGGGGAATCCGTCCTCTCCTTTAGCTGCCTAGTATCCGTTTGTCTGCACGTAACCATTTATACTTTCAAATTTTCTATTTGCAACTCTCTGGAGCTTGACGTTGGCTTCTCTCAACACAGCTTCTGGAAAGATTGCAATGCTCTGTTCAAAGATTCTACCCGAAGACTGAGAGCCTGGATAGGGGCAGTTCTGGAATTCTCTTCATTGGTGGAACCAACAGGCAGAAGCATTTTCACCTGGAGGCTACCCACACCACTTTGGCTGGGCTTTGGGTTTGGGGAACGTGAGCAGCATCCTGTGCTCATGGAGCTTGAGCTATGAGCCTGTGTGATGTTGTGCCTGGCCATACGTGGCTGCGCCAACTCCCTGGCTGACTGTTCCACTGGCTGGAGCCTGGGGTTGGGAAAGGTCCCTGTACACTCACAATACAACCCTGAATTCATATGCTTGGTTTAGTTCTTAATCACATCCATTGATGTCGAAAAACACTCAGTCCAAGAAAGAGACCAAAGGGACTTGGGGCTCTTGGAGTTGCCAAACTGGCAGGCTTTTATATCAGGGCTGCTGGAGAGATGCTTACAGGCCGGATGGTATGGCACAATGTATGTTTCCAAGGAGGATGGCCCTGAGACACATGGCTTATGGAAAGCCTGAAGCCAGTGCCACCCTGAGAAGCCTGGGGTGACCCTGTGAGAAGGGAAGTCCTGGGTGGCTCTCTTAGGAGAGGGACCTGGTTTCCACCCAAGCACAGCCTGTGTGCACCCTCTGTGTCACACAAGTTGGTTAATTAATAATCCAACAGGACTAGAAATGACCAACAGACTCAACTTTCTTTTTACATTGATTTCTGTGTACATGCATGAATGGATGTACCTTTCTTCTCCTCTGATCAAAACCAGGATGAGTGGAGTATCTAGGATCTCCTTACACCTGCCTCTGGCTATTAGGCATTCTAGAAATCCATCCCAGCTTCACATGGAAGAGACTGGTTCCCTGATGCATTTGGCTCTTGGGAACACATACCTACATTTAGGCTACAGTCTGCAGCTCTCTTCCCTACAAGCTACTAGAGAGCACAGCTCCTGTGACATCATCCATCTTTGTATCCCCCATGTCTGGCATGTAGCTGTGGCTCAGTAAAGAACTGAAAGGTATTGGTCATACCAGCATCAGAATAGCCCGGAGATAGATCAGTTGGCCCCGCCCCTCTGTCATGGTATTATGCAAATGGGATTTCTCAGAGGCCTTGAGAGTGTGCCAAGTTTTCCCTGATCCCTCTTCCTAGGACTTGTGCTCAGTGGCAGAAAGGCAGAGTTCTTAGTGTGTGTGCGTGATGTGTATGTGTGGGCACTTGTGCCACAGCGACCCCCTGGAGTCAGTTCTCTCTTCCACCTTCCTGTGGGTTTGGGGATTGAACTCAGGACACTAGGCTTGTGTGGAAAGTGCCTTTTCCTGCTGGGCCATCTCAGCAGCCAAGATGAGGGCTCTTTAATAACCCTAGAGTAAGGGAATTTAGTGTTCCAAAGGACTGCATTAGTGATGTAATACAGAACTTGAGGCCTCTTGGTCTTCTCTCTGTGTGTTCCACCTACAGTGCAGCTTCAAGGTGGAGATCAGGAAAGAGTGGGGACTCCATTTCTAAATATAATGATATGGTATTAAGAACCAGGCCTTGCTGGTTATAAAATATTACATATGTATATGTGTTTTTGTGCAGGGGCCCACATGAGGCTTAGTGTGTGTGTGTGTGTGTGTGTGTGTGTGTGTGTGTGTGTGTGTGTGGTGTTGTTGTTGTTGTTGTCGTCATAGTTGTTTTAACGTGGGTTCTGGGAATTAAACTCAGGTTTTCTTGCTAGCAAGGTGAGTACATTACTGGCAGAACTGTCTCCCCAGCCCCAGTACCTCAAATTCTTTATTTTCTCTGTCACAGTGAAGATGTGTTTCATCCCACAGGCTTTTGTTCAATTTGGTATTCTAGTAGAGCTTTCTGAAATTTCCAGACACTTGCTGGGGTCACAGTGAAATAAGAATTTCAGATCTATCTAGGTGGTTCCAGACCCAGACACTCTTCTGTAGAATTGTTTCACTTGTATCATCCTGTTGTCAGAAATAAAAAAGATTGAAGTACCAGTTCACAGGTTACCAGAAAAAGCCCCAGAATAGAGTATCTTCTTACAGAATCCCTAAAATAATAGGACAGTTTAGTTGTGGGCAGATCATCTTCTTATTTTAAATTGACATTGACTGTGTGTGCTGTGTGTGGGTGGTGGATGTGTGCGTACCACAGCATGCACGTGGAGGTCAGAGGGCAACCTGCAGAATTCAGTTCTCTCCTTTCCTCTTGCAGGTTCCGGGGATTGAACTCCAGCCATCAGACTTGGATGCAAAGCACCTGAACACACTGAGCCATCTCAGGGGAATCATCTTATACCATGATCTTCCCAGTTCCCAAGGTCTCGGGCTTCATGTCATAAGCTCTCCATTCATGTGTCATTATGATTCAAACATTCCCCCGTGGGCTCATGTGTTTGAACACTAGGTCCCTAGCTAATTGATCCAACTTAAATAGGGTCTCCACTAAGGACACGTCCTTGACTCTAGCAGACAGTGATCTGTCTTTGGAGTTATCTGTCCATCTATCTGTTTATTATGTTCTGTTCTGTTCTGTTCTGTTCTAATTTATGCAGAGTTCCATGTGTGTCAGGCTGGCCCAGAATTCTCACTGTGATGATTGATTTCAGTTGTCAACTTGATTGGATCTGGGAGGATGACCTCTCAATGGGTCTGTGAGACTCTTTCCTGGAAGAATTAGCTAAAGGGGAAAGGCCTCCCCAGAGTGGCCACACCGTCGGGCAGCATCCCAGGACACAGAAAAGGGAACATAGGGAAGGTAGTGCTGCCTTTGCCTCCCCACCTTCCTGCTTGTGGGCGAGTCCATCCGCTCCACTGCTTCTACTGCAGCTGCCGTCCTTCACTGACATTGGAACCCAGCTTCTCTAGCCTTCCATTGTGGACCACAGACAAATACCTCTGCAAGAACCCACACATTCTTCAGCACCAGATTGGAACTGCTGGAGCACCCAGCCTCTCATACTGAGCAACTACCAGGTTCTCAGCCTTGCCGGTGTGGAGTCATCGGGTGTTGGACTATCTATCCAGCCTGTCTCATGTAAGCCAATCTAATGACTTCCCCTTGTAGCATCTGTTCATCTTATTGATTGTGTTTCTCTAGAAATCTCTGACTAATATCGTAGTGCAGAATGACCTTGAACTTCTGATCCTGTGCCTCTACTTCCCAAGTATTGGGATTATAGGAGTGCACTACCACACTGGTTTATGCAGTGCTAGAAGTTGACCCCAAGACTTGTGCATGCTGGGTAAGTACTCTATCAATTGAGCTACAGCCCAACCCAATAGTTGCAGAATGGCTTATATGTTCATCTATCACAGTACCCCTTTTTTTTTGAGACAGGGTTTATCTGCGTAGCCTTGGATATCCTATAACTCATTCTGTAGACCAGGCTGGCTTCAAAGTTGCAGAGATCCACCTGCCTCTGCCTCCCAAGTGCTGGGATTAAAACCATGCACCACCACCACCTGGCTTATCACAGCACTTTTGAACAATATATTGCAATGTTTGGTCCTCCCAAGTGACCCCTAACCCCCCCCCGCCATGATGGTCATGAGCTCTAACATGCTGGAACTATGAGCCCCAATAAACTCTTTCTTCTATAAATTGCCTTGGTCATGGTGTTTTACCACAGCAATAGAAAAGTAACTAAGATACAGATCTTCCCAAATTTATCTACATGGAGACAAACATATCTAAACAAACATGTTTTTCTTTCTTACAACAAGCAAACACAAATGGTGCAGCCTTTCCTTGCATGTTTTGGTGCTGGACACAGTGTTGCTATTATAGTAGATGCTTAAGCAGCAAGTGCTGTTTGAATTGGAGATCCCAGGGCTCATGGAGTTCACAGTCCTTGGATTTCAGAGATCTAGACAGCCCTTTGCAGTTTGATTGGCTTCTTTCTTCTCTTCCCCAACCTCCTTGCATCAGGTAGCAGGGAGGTACTAATGAAATCCCAGATAGTCCGTTTATTACCTTGAAGAAGAGCTCAATAAAATGGAAAGATTAGTACTCAAGGTAAAAAACACATGCTGGGTCCATCTTCCTATTCCTGCATCCCCTAGTGGTTCAGGATAACAGAGAACTAATTTTTTTAAAAATTTATTTTTAGTTGAGAGTATGTGTGTCTGTGAATGGGTTTGTGCACATGCATACAGTGTCCGAAGAGGCCAGAAGATGGCGTCAGAACCCCCTGGAGTTAGAGTTACAGGTGGTTGTAAGTCACCCTATTTGAATGCTTGAAACTTAACTTAGGTCCTCCACAAGAACAGTGCATGCTTTTAGCCACTGAGCCACATCTCCAGCTCCAAGAAGACTAATTGTTTCTTGGAAAACTGGACTCAAAGTAGAGATCATTGACTACAAATTTAGAACACAAATATGCAACAAGAAGGGTGTCTTCTGCTTTGTGATCCACACTAATAAAAACATTGTTCACATGGTTTTGGAAGCGACAATGCTTTGCTAGTTGATACTATGGTTTTAGTTTTGCCTTGATTTACCTTTTTGTCTCCCACCACATTTCAGTATCCCCTGCAGAAGCATAACTTTTTACAGATGTATCTAATTTCTTAACCTCAAAGCAGGAGAGAAACATTTTTCAAAATTTCCTGTGATAGTCGAGAGGGATTGTGGGAAATACATACTTCGATGAATTAAGCTCAGAACTGCTCTGGTTGGCTTGTGTGAGTTGCCCCGACAAAGATGAAGGTTAACATAGTTTAAGGATGAAATATAGATCATCCTGTGCAAAACCACTGTGTAGCAGTTTAATTAAAAGAATTCATTAAAGTGGTGCCCCATCCGGGGTAATTAGTATGCGTAATTTATGCATTGCCTAATACACAAGGGCAGTGGCCTGAATAATAAACTCAAGTTAACCTTAAGTGAGAGAGATTGGATGGTCAGATGTTTATTTAGCTCAGGTTTGCTCACGAGTTAAGGTTAAAGAGGTGAAATCCAGTTACAGTTAATTAATTAATTCCTCCGGTTTTCTTCATGGAAATCCTGTCTGCTCAATCAGATGAAAATGGTGTGAAAGGCAGAGGAGAGATCTTTGTGACATGTCCTCTAGCAAGTTAGTGACTATGTGAAGGGACACATGTAGGGGACAGCAAAGAGAGACAAGGAGAAGGCAAGGAGACTAAAAACAAAGCCAAATCTGCCATGGGAGCCCTAAGGAGTGAACCCAGGCAGATCTGTGTGGGTGTCACCAACAAAATGCCCAGAGGGGTTAGAATTGGGGGTCATTGTTTGCAGGCAGGGAGGGTGGGGGGGGGAGGGACATGTTTAGGAATTCTTTATTAGATATTTGAACTGCATGACGTCTTGATAGTAACAGCCAAAGTCTATTCTTGGCAAGTATTTCTCATGTATTTGATTTATTAATCAACTCCTTTGGCAAGCACCTGGTACCTCATGCAGCCGTTCTGAAGGGAAGTGGTTAAGCCCTAGGAAGTTACTGGGTCACATGAGCAAGCTACTGAGGTGAATTTTTATGATTTTTTTTTTTTTTTTTTTTTTTTGTGGGTTTACATAGGCAGGAGAACTGAATTGAGGAGCTGGGGCAAGTCAGCAGAGATATAAATTAATTTGATTATGTTTTGGACCAGAAAGACTGAAGACTTTAATAATGTCAACAAAATGTATCAATCATTCAATATTTATTGAGTATCAACCGTGCCCTGGTCTGGGAGCTTCCATCTTGTCTCTGAACATAAGACAGAGGAGTTCTTTCTCCGTTCCTCTCTGACTAGTGTCTAAGTAGATGCTAAGAGAGAAGCAAAAGCACGTACACACACACACACACACACACACACACACACACACACACACACACACACGCGCGCGCGCGCCGTGGGACAGTTGGCTTTAGACGCACATGAGGGCTGATAATAAGCTTGGGGGCATTTCTCCCCTTGTAAAGGTACCACCTTGTCTCTGCCCTGTACAGCTCGGTGGGCTGTTGACCGCTCCTGCCCGCTTGCCATGTGGTGGTGGTCCACAGCCCAGTCCAGGTCAGTTAGACCTTCTCCTCTATAAGTTTGTCTTTGAGTAAAGACAGGGAGAGAGGTGTGCATCAAGGAGTAAAGGCAGTTGGGACTAATGGGCAGAAGATCCTGGGTTGGGCACTGGATTCTAGGACGGCTTACTAAACGCCTGTCATGCACTCAGTCCTTTATCTGCAACCCACGTGGCCTCAAAGGCCATTCTACAGCTATTTCATGTTTGCAGAATGGGGGATACTGAGTCAAGAAAGCTCTGGAACTTACTGAAGGTCACAGGTGAGCATGGGGGAAGAGCCAAGACTTGAACCTAGGATTTTGTCACTTCAGAGCTGCTGGTTCTCTTGCTTATGGCCTTGGGAAAGTCACTAAGCTTCTGTGACTGTGGATCCCTTAGTAGCATGGTGTAGGAGATAACACCGTTCTTCCTCTCGCATGAGCGGCTGTAAAAACCAGCAGGTTTTTGCAGGTCTATGCAGGGTCTATGCAGGCACTCTGAAGCCTGTCATGATGTCTGAACACTTGCAAAGATGTTGTGTTGGGGAGTTCCAGCTAGGACAGGCAGGAACTTGAGAAGTAACAAAGAAGAGAATGGCTACAGGCTGGTGTGACCAAGACATTGAGGAGAGGTAGAGACATTTGGAGACAAAGAGTCACAGCAGAGATTGGGACGGTGGACTGTATGTGATCTGAGCTTAGAAGCCTGAGGTTTGCAAGGGGATTTATCAAAGACCAATATAAGGAAACACTGCTTTGCAGGGAAGGGATGAACGAAGCAGGGAGGCCTTATCCTCCAGAGGTCTAGGCGCTGGCTCACACTATCTCCTCACTTATCAGATCTTCAGCACCACCCAGGAGGTCTGTGTCATCCTCTCCTCACAACCAAGATTCTGAAGCTCAGCCAAGTTAAGAAAGCAGCCTCAGGTCAGAGCAGAGAGGGTGGGGAGCATATTCACAGTGGTCTGGAGGGGTTACCCAGAAGGGGCTTCCCTCCCACTCCCTCCTTCCTCTGCTCCCCGACAGCTCGTCATCTAGAAAGAGAATGGAGAGGTCATGGTCTAGAGGAATCAATGGGTAGTGGGACTTTGGACTAATTACTTCGTCTCTGACCCCTGGGGTTCCTGATTTGTCCAATGTCCTGGTTTATCTCCAAGACACTCCCAAATGATTATCCCAATACGCCTCCATCATAGGACAGAGTCCTCTCCTCAACTTGGTGGGTTTTTTTTTTTTTTTTTTTTTTTTTATACTTTCCTTTGATTTGGTGTTGGGGTGGAGGGGTGGAGGGAATGTGTGAATGAGGGCATGCATGTGCCACAGCACAAACGTGGAGGTCAGGGGTCAACTTGCAGAACTTGGAATTCTCTCCTCTCACCTTGCTGAGTCAGGGTTTCTCTCGTTGGCTTCTGCGACACTGTGTACAGATGTGATTTAGCAGGAATGCTGGGTTTATCGATACACATCACTACATCCAGCTTTTTGTAGGTTCTGGGGATCGAACTCGGGTCCTCAGGCTTACACAGCAAGCACTTTCTACCTTCTGAAGTATTTTGCTGGCTCCTTTTTTTAAAAAAATTAAAATTTGGGGCTGGAGAGATGGCTCAGTGGTTGGTTAAGAGCAGAGGGTTGGAGCTCAGTTCCCAGCACCCATATGTCAGGCAGTTCGAAGCTGCCTGTAACTCTTAACTCCAGGGGATCCAACCGATCAGGCCTCCACAGGCACGTGCACTCATCGGCACATACCTGTACACACAATTAAAAATAAAATAAATCTTTTTTTATATCAAATTTTTTAAAAGCATATTTTGTTTCTTTGTTTTTAGACAGGGTTTCAAGTAACCAGGCTGTCATCTCAGAAAACCAGAGTATGGCCATCTTATCTTGGTGGCAGTCCTCATTGTGACCTGAATAATACCCTCTCCCTGTGAGTAATAGTGTCAATTTCTTGAAGTCAACACCACAAATCTCACTTCTGCCTTCTGTCCCTCTTTAAAACACCATCTGATCTCACCAATATGGCCACCCCTGCTCAACAATCCCTGGTCCCATGATACCGGACCCCCACACAAACCCTAATAAAAACAGCCTGTAAAAGGCATTCACTCTCTCACCTTTCTTGAGGAGAGAGCCCTTCTTGTGTTTATTCCAATGAAAGTTACTTCCCAGAACCGGAAGTGATAACTTCACATTTGATAACCAGAGTGTGGGGGCCCACAGAGACTCCGTAGTGAGGCCTTATTCCATCTTGACTCAGGGTCAGAGAGTCCGAGCTTGCTTGGCCCTGCAAGGCTGCATAATAGGAAGTTTTGGCCAAAGGTCCGGTTACAAGATGTCTTATACTTCAAGGCCTAATTACAAGATTCTTTGCCTTAAGGCGTGGTTACCAGGTGTTTTGAAAATTAAGGAAGGGTCTACATTTGTTTGTACTTTGTATCTTGACCTTGAAACAGGGAGGTCTTTGACCTCTCCCCTTGCTGGTGTATAAAAAGCCCTTTAGGAATAAACTCGAGGCGACTGTGGTATTGACCCAGAGCCCTCCCAAAGTTATCCTGTGTCTCTGTCTTTTTCTTCATCTACATCTACATTTTTCATATCTATTATTTCTCAATCCTTACTCCTCCCTTCAAGGACCGTTTGACAAGTCGGGCCTGGGCCCTGACACCAGAACTTCCAATAAGCATGTATTTGTGTGACCTCAGTGGAACCACAGTGGGCAGGATGATCTCAGCACAGCCGAGGATCGGAGACTACTCTAGTGTCCAGCTTCATTTTAAGAAAAGTCAGACTTTGGAGCTGGAGAGATGGCTCAGTGGTTAAGAGCACCAGTTGCTCTTCCAGAGGATCCATGTTCGATTTCCAGTACCCACATGGCAGCTCACACCCGTCTGTAACTCCAGTTCCAGGGCTTCTGACACCCTTACACAGATATAAATGCAGGCAAAACACCAATGAATGTAAAATAAGAGTAAATTATATATTTAAAAAAGAAAAGTCAGAATTTAATTTTGAGATACCTATCTCATATGACAATGTTTTATTATAACTTTCTGGTTTAGTTTTTGTTATAGTTTTTTTTTTCTAACAAGATTACAAATTCAATGAAGGCAGAGACTGTCTCAAGGTGGGAAAAAGTCCAAATGCAGAGAGGGATGAATGTCTGTGCTTAGCTTACTGTCTCCTTTTTATCCAATTCAGGATCCCAGCCCTTGGGAACAGCTCCACCACAGTGGTACTTCCTGTCTCGATTAATGGGGTCAAGACAGTCCCCCTACCCCAGGCTCGCCTAGAGGCTGCTCTCTCAGGTGACCCTAGAGTTCATCAAATTGACAACTGAGATTAGCCACCACAGGGATTATGCTTCTAGTTAAGAAAGTAAGTCTGGGGAGCTTTTAAACTTTAAAAAGAGAGCATGCTACTGAGGGGGAATTGAATAGAGATGTGGAAGTCAGTGCTACAACCATAGTAGGAAACGAAAGGAACGGGAAGAGTGGGTTTCAACCTCTGACCTTTGCAGCTAGTGGCTACAACAGCAGCAATAACATCTCATGCTAAAAACAATAAAATGACAACTAGTAAGAGTCATCAAGGCAAACACACATTGAATTTGATGTGAAGTTCCAACAGCTAACATGGAAGAAACTAGATTCTTGAAGTCAGAATAAAATAATCCAGTCAGCATTTCCTAAGGAGTTTCTGACAGGATCTGAACGTGTATCAGTGTCCAGACATAAAGCGACTCCAATTCTTCACACACACCTCAACTTCCCTCACCACACCATTTAACAAAATTATGAGTTTCAAGCTGAATGTTTGCTGTCGCTGGCCGCCATGTCTACGGGGTCGTCTGTCATGCACACAGCTGGGCTCCTTGTCTGTATGGAAGACCTACAGTTTTGAGTTCCTGGGCACCCACCTTGCTGTCTAGGCTTTTCACCCTTCCAGAGATTTCTTTCTGTTCCGCCCCCAAGCAGAGCCCTGAGAGGACATCAAAGGCCTAAGACACCTTGGCTGGGTATCTTTGAGCTCCCCGGCTCTTCTCATGGCTGTGAAATGTTGATGTAGCTTATAAACCACACAGAACACTCAGCAGTTTCCTTCTACAGAAGAATCAAGGACAGCAGCGACAAAATCAATCCACCAACCACCAAAGCCCTTCAGTCCATGTACAGCTTTCCTAGTTTGTGTTTTAACTCTCTCTCTCTCTCTCTCTCTCTCTCTCTCTCTCTCTCTCTCTCTTTCTGTGTATGTATGTGTGTATGTGTGTGTGTGTATGTGTGATGTGTGTGTGTGTGTGTGTGTGTGTGTGTGTGTTCCCAGCCAGCCAGCCATCTGTGTGCTTGCACACGTGCAGGTACCCGTGGAGGCTGGACACATCAGATCCCCTTGGAGTTAGAGTTACAGTGGTTGTGCATCACCCGTGTGGGTGCTGGGAACTGAAGCCGGGTCTTCTCAAAGAGCAGTCTTAACCACTGAACATCTCTCCAGTCCCTCATTGTTATTTAATTGAGCCTAGTTACCAAAGTACTCATCTTAAAAAAAAAAAAAATCCTATTGATTGGGGGAAGGCACATCTCATTTCCTTATGTCATAAATATTTATCTCCCATCCTCTCTTTATCCTAACTTTAAAGTGAAAGCACACAGGAGATATTTATAATTGAAGAGACAAGTATGCCTTGTCGATTGCTTTTGCAAAAAACAGACAGGCTCTTTCCCTTTGGCAATGACAAGATCAGAGAATGCTCTGCCAGAGTCCAACATGGGACTTGTGTTAGAGCCAGAAGCTGGCAAAGACCATACACAGGTTAGGGACCATGCCTCTGGGACACTTATTTTAGTCTTCTCTGCCTCCAACTACAAGTCCTCTGGAGATAAAGATTCCTCTCATGGACATAGCAGTTAAAAGCAGCCAGCATTCTGGGGTCGCCTCCATTCTGAGTAATTACCACATCTCCACTGCCTTCCCACTGACAGTCTGCATTTAGACAGCGGAATCTGTGACTCATGTATACACTATGAACTGTGGGATTGTTGTAGTTAGCTTTAACTGTCAGCCTGTCACAGCCTAGAGTCACCTGAGAAGGAAAACTCCATTGAGGGATTGTCCAGATCAGATTGGGCTGTGAGTGTGTCTGTGGAGGGTTGTCTTGAATATTAATTGAGGTAGGAGGGCCCAGCCCACATGGGCAGCACTATCCCTAGACAGGTGGTCTTGGGATGTATGAGAATATAAGAAAGCTAACTAAACATGATCCTTTGAAGGAGCCAAAAGCAGCCTTCCTCTGCTTTTTGATTCTGGCTCCTGCCTTGAGTTCTTGCCTTGACTTCCCTCAATGGTGGACTGTGATCTGAAAGTATAAGCCCAGTAAATCCTTTTCTCTTTAGCCGATTCTGGTCAGTGTGTTCATTTACAGCAACAAAAGAAAGCCAGAACATAAAGAGCTTCATTTTCTTCCTTTTGACACCATCCACACATTCCCTATAATTCCCTCACCCCTTATATTTACACTTAGATCTTGTCTCATGTCAGTAAATAAAACATAGTCAGTTACCCGTGGAGTGGGAGGGGCAGACCCTCCCATGCCTTGAATCGTTGATAGAGATATGCTGCTTAGCCCACTTTCCCAAGGAAATTTGGTTCCACTTTCAAAGCTAAAGTCATTGTAATACACCACAGAAATAGGGTTATTGTTTTCATAGCATACAGTGTAGGAACCCTCAACCAAATTAGAATTGGCTGTGAGTAGCTTGGAAAGGGAAATTGGCCAAGGCTTATCTAGGAAGACCCTCCTTACAATTTACAGCTAACGAGAAGCAGCTTTGTAATCAGAGGTTTCTGTCCCACCAGCAACTCCCAAATACCTGGAAGCTGATTCCTAAATTACCACACAGAAGCTTATATTAATTATAAATGCTCAGCCAGTAGCTCCGGCTTATTACTAGCTAGCTCTTATACTTTAATTAACCCATAATTCTTATCTATGTTTAGCCATGTGGCTTACATCTTCTCAGTACAACATTCTCATTTTGCTTCCTCTGCATCTGGCTGTTGACTCCCTGACTCTGCCCTTTCTCTTCCCAGCATTCTTAGTTTGGGTGCCCCACCTATACTTCCTGCCTAGCTACTGGCCAATCAGTGTTTTATTAAACCAATTTGAGTGACAAATCTTTACCGTGTACTAGAGGATTATTCCACAGCATAGCTTTAACTCAGACTACACTAGTAAGGAAGCGAGGGTGTCTTAGAATATTAAGTTCAGCCTGTCCAATGAGAAGTCCACCAATGATGTCTTCTGTTACCTTTTAACACAGTCTCCAAGTCCTTTTTATGGGAAGTCTGGTTGCAACAAACTGTTCAGTGGCTTCTGCTTCCCAAACCATTGATCCAAAGAAACCTTTCTGATGTACTTGTGTATGTGTATTATTTAATTATATGCTTGTGTGCATGTATGTACATTGTGTGTGGGTGCCCATGGAGGACAGAAGAGGGTATGGGATCCCCAGGAGCTGGAATACAGGTAGTTGTGATCAACCCAGTATGGGTGCTTGGAACTGAAGGTCCTCTGGAAGAGCAGCAAGTAGCTTTAATCATTGAGCACACTGTCTCACCATCGCTGCCTTCAGCTTTTGATTCCTCTTGAAATCCATGTTCTTTGCTGTATAATGATGCTCTTTTTCTGGCTCTGGGTTTATCTGTGGGACTTGTTTTGACCAACAGAATAAAACAGAATTAACAGTGAGCCAAGTCCAAACGTGGATCTCAAGAGAGGTTTAGACATGTCCACGTTCTCTTCTGTGCTTCTTCTACTGCCATTGGAAGGATGTCCAGTAAAGGGACAAGAAATGCATGAGGTTAGGTGGCTGTGATGGGCAGTTTTAATTGTCAATTTGACACCATGTGGAACTACCTGAGAAGAGAATCTCGACGTCTAGATCAGGTTGGCCAATGGATTACCTGAGGTGGTAGGACCCATCCATTGTGGGCAGCACCATAGCCTGGTTTAGGGCCTGCGGTTCTTTAAAAGTAGAGAGAGCAAGTTGAACACAGACATGCACATGTTTATTTCCCTCTGCTCTTGACTATGAATGTGAGGTAATGTTCCTCCAGTAATGGACTGGAACTGAAAGCCAAACGAAACCTGTTTCTGCTGAGTTGCTTTTTGTGGGACATCTTACAGCAGGATAGTGGCCTAGCTGTATTGGTTACGTCTCCAGCATGGTGAAATGTTGAGGCCTGGCCCCCGTTTTTGGGGGAGCTTGCCTTGCTTGCTGACCTTGATCAGATGTCCTCCCTATGCTAATTTCCTTGCTGGTTTCATTCCTCCTAAACAGCTTACGGAAGGTTCCTTGTTTGCGTATCCTGCATATTGGTGTAATGCTAGAGTGTAAAACAGCTGTAGCTAACGTTTGCCCTCCCAGGTTCTTCCACTGTGCTGTAAGTCTATATTTAAGGCCTCCTCCCTCCTTCAATAAAGAGCATTCTACTGAGACGAATGACCCGCTGTCTTGGCTCTCTTTTTAATCCTCAGCCCCTCGCTCGGACATGGTGAACGGGTAGTAATGTGGGCATTGCTACAGTGAAACACCTGATTAAGGCAATGTCATCGAGGAGAGGTTTATTGTGGCTCACGGTTTGGAGGATTCAGTCCATCATGGTAGCAGAAGCTGCTGGGTCCATGGTGTTGGCAGGAGTGTGGGAGGTTGCTTCCTCCTGTCTCCAGGAAGCAAGAAACAGATGGAGACCTTGGATAGGAACCAGGGCCAGGATATATCCCATAAGGCCTGTCCTCCAGTGGGCTGCTTCCTTCAGCTAGACTCCACCTCCCAAAGATTCCACAGCCTCCCACAAAAGCATCACCAGGAACTGTGCTGGCTAGTTTCATGTCAACTTGACATAAGCCAGAGTCACTGGAGAGGAGGCAACCTCAACTGAGAAAATGCCTGCCTAACATTGGGCTGTAGGCAAGCCTGTAGGGCATTTTCTTAATTAGTGATTGAAATGGGAGCCCATTGTGGGTGGGGCCACTCCTGGGCTGATGGTCATGGGTTCTATAAGAAAGCAGGCTGAGCAAGCCAATAAACAGCTTCCTCTCTGTGACCTCCGCATAGGTCCCTGCCTCCAGGTTCCTGCCCTGTTTGAGTTCTTGCCTTGACCTCCCTCAATGATGAACAGTGATGAAGAAGAGTGAGCCAAATAAGCCCTTTCCTTCCCATGTTGCTTTGGCCATGGTGTTTCATCACAGCAAGAGAAACCCTAACTAAGACAGGGACCGTGTGTTCAAGCGCAAGAGTCTACTTAGACACAGCACACTGAAACCTTGACACTGGCTAAGCCCAGAATAGAGCCTCCAGCAGACACAGAGACACCTGAAATACCATTCTTGATAGTAGTTCATTTAGGTCAACCTCGGGTGTCATTCCCCAGTGTCCTCCACTTCACTGGAGACAGGATGGCATGGCTAGCTTTATGTTAGTTTGACACGAGCTAGAGCCATTTGGGAAAAGGAAATCTCAACTGAGAAAAATGCTCCACTAGATTGGCCTGTGGACAAGGCTGTGGTGATTTTTCTTGATGATTAATGTGGGAAGGCCCAGGCCACTTTGAGTGGTGCCACCCCCGGGGTTGGTGGTTCTGGGTGCTATAACATAGCAGTCTGAGCAAGCCATGAGGAGCAAGCCAGAAAGCAGCACCCCTCCATGGCCTCTGCATTAGTTCTGCTTTGAGTTCCTGCCCTGACTTCCTTTGATGATGCGCTGTGATGTGGAAGTGTAAGCAAAATAAACCCTCTCCTCCCCAAATTGCTTTTGTTCCATAGTATTTCATCACAGCAGCAGAAACCCTAAGACACAGGGTCTCTCACTGAACTTGAAACTCACCAATTAGGTAAGACCAGGTAGCTAGAGTCCCACTGACCCTCCCATTTCTGCTTCCCCAGGGCCAGGATTATAAGCATGTGCCACTAAATCTGGCTTTTTACATGGGTGCTGGGGATTGAACTCAGGTCCTCATGCTTGCAAGGCAAACATTTTCACAGCTTAGTTTGCTGTTCTTGTGCCCATGGAGTCCAGGCCTGCTGGAGGGACAGGAATTTCCTAGGTTCCTTCTGTCTCAGTGACTCAAAACTGTATCTTCCTGCTTTCTGACCTCGGACACATTCACAATCAGCTTCCTCATCCTGCTCTGGCTCACTCACAGAACTTGGAAACTTTACCAGGATCTCAAATCTTAGAAATCCAGTTCTACCATTTTCCCGGATTATTTTCCTCAAAATGAAATATTTTCTCCTAGGAACAGCATATGTGTCAATGAGGGAAGAATGAAGAGGAGAGCCAAGTTCATGTGCAACCTCACAGTGGAGATAGTCATTGCTAGTGTTTGCCACATTTCACCCACACACAAATGTGGTAGTCCTTATCTTCTATATAATCAGTTCCCACAGAGCGTAGTGACTGAGGACAACGGGTGGTTCTGTGTATTTGCCAGGAATTGGGGAGGGGCTTAGGCAGAGGGTTCCTTTCAGGTTATTTCAGGAAGTTAGTCACAGTGCCTTCACGTGGAGGCCTAACTGAGGTAAGGGATCTACTTCCAAGATAGTGCATTCACGTGTCCGGCGTGATGCTAGCTGTTAGCTGGAGGCCCCAGTTCCTTGGTCTGTGGATCTCTCCAATGAGCTATTTGAGTCGTATGGGCAAGTTCTCCCCTCCCCCGCCCCCCATCGGCACCCCACAGAGTGATTCAGAAACCGTTGAGAAGCTGGAGTAGCTGTGCACTTCATTTCAGAAGTCACTCCATGGCTTCTTCACACACACTGCTACATACTAGCCGGCCTTGTCCAGTGTGGCAGGTGGAGATCTCAAATAATACAAAACCAGAACCACCGGGCAGTGGTGGTGCACGCCTTTAATCCCAGCACTCGAGAGGCAGAGGCAGGTGGATCTTTGTGAGTTCGAGGCCAGCCTGATCTACAGAGCGAGATCCATCCAAGAAAAGCACAAAGCTACACAGAGAAACCCTGTCTCGAAAAACCAACAACAACAAAACAAAAACAAAAACAAAACCTCCCTGGATGCTGTCTGGCAAAGACACAGCTACCAAAAGTTACAGGACACCGTGCACGTTGTAAGGAACAAGTTCTTAGTGGTCGATCATCCGTGCTTTCTGCTCATACTGTCTTGCATCTCAGCTAATACTAATAATGTACTAAAAGGATGTCAATCCACAGCCATGAACGTTTAATTATTATTCTCTGCTTGTCGTATACACAGCACTGACTTCAGCATTCATGTACCTACACAGCCTGCCCTCAAAATAAGCTTACATGAAATATGAATTACATGAGGTAATTCATGCCATTGGTAAATCAACCTGTAAAAAGGGGCCCCTAGCATTCCCAGACAATTGGCCTTTGTGACTATCGCTTTTAAAAGCTCAAAGTAGGGCTAAAAAAACAAAACAAGACAAAAACATCAACTTCTGCTAAGGCTTTCAAATTTATTTCGGAATGTTAATAAGAGCCCGGAGCCGCCTAACCAACGCGGGCAAAGGTTCTTGTGTTCTGTTTGGGGTGGCAATTTAATGAGTGCTTTTCCTGAACTCTCTATTTAAAGATATTGTTAGACTTTATTGGACTTTTTTTTTTTATTGCAAATGTTTACCTAAGAGGGAGCTTCTCCAGATGGTCTGGCTGTTTGTTGTGACATTGTAGTCCGTTCCACACTGACTAATAACTGAGTTCAGCAAGTGTTCTCTCAGCTCCTGTCAGCCTCCCCTCTCACCGTTCAGATGGTAAAGACTTAGATCAACTTCAGATTTGTTGGAGACCTGATGGATTTGTTTTCCGTGTATTCAGAAGTGTGTCAGGGTTCTCGAACCCTCCATCAGCAAATGTGTTCTCTAAGAGATTTGGGGGCACATCAACTCAGAAAGGAAGAACTGAAATCTTTATCACTCCGCCACATTTGCTCATCTATTGAACATTTCCCCAAGTGGATTTAGGTTGATTTAAGAAACTGTAAATCAATATTGATACATCATCACCGAAGCTATTCCTCATGCTCCGAGCAAGCCACCGATTCTAATTGACTCACAATTCTGCAGTGGTGTCATCCCATGAAGAAAATTAGATTTTTACATATCATAGCAAATCACAAAGCCAGAATGTCAACTTCATCTATCAGGCAATTACTTGGAGTGTTTATTTTGGGGGAGGGTAGATTTTCTACAGTATTTACTTAGAAAGCCACATGGGTCTTCCAAAAATAAATAAGGGCTATTATTCTTGCCGAAAAAACCCACAGTTTCCCAAAGCTACTCATCAATTTCCAATAGCATTAATAAAGAAAGGCGCTGAGACAGTCATTCACACTGTCTTTATGATGAGAAGAGCCTACAAGGCAGATCAAGATTAAGAACAAGGGCAAGACAGATGCTCTGGAAGATCCTCTCCACTATTAATTAGCTATTTGGAAATAGCATGTACCTTCGGAAGACCCCATGGAAGGTTCTCTAGAACCTCCAGAGAAGAGTGAGAGTCAGTGCTGGACATCAGTGAAAACACTTTTTAGGTGAGGTCAGCCTCTGTTAAAAACATAAGGGTCCCATGTTCTCTCACCGGAATGGAGGTTTGCTTTGGGATGGAAAACTCTTTACTGTGGCATGGTCCTATGCCTTGGTGGGGATTTCTGACTGCCAATGTAGCTCCAGGTTCAGTGAGAGACCCTGACTCAAGGGAATAAGGGGGAGAGTTATAGCACAGGGTACCGATATTCTCCTGTGGCCTTCACATGGGCACACACACACACACCTCTTTCAATGGCTTCACCTTGTATTCCATCTTCAAGTAGCATCAAGGGAGGGAGGGACGACCTTGCAAGTTGAAACACACACCAAGGTTCTACCCAGGGAGCCTGGGATTTCCCAAAGATGAGCCTTTGCTTTTTGCTACTAGAAGTTTCTATAGAGAGTGGTCAATTCCTAGTAACCAGGATACAGGACTCCGTTCAGGACTGTCAAGCAGCCACATAGCAGTAAGTCTCTGCTCATTGTTCTTATTAGAGGCTCCATTTCAAAAGATATATTCACAGTTTTCAAGAAAAAAGTCTTCTGCTTTTCAAGAGTGCAGGAACGGCACTTGCATGGTTAGAATTTCCCAAGAATTCCTGACCTTGACAAGAAAAGTAAAGAGACTATTATTATGATCGAAGATCAGTTTTCCTCCTAAATAATTGAAGAGACACAAAGACTAACCATACATTCCCTCCTGGGTATACATATTTCTTCCCCATTTGCTTAGCTGTCTCCTCTCCTCCTACCAGCAAGCAGACAAACCAGGAGACCCAGGAAAGCTGAGGAAGAAAAGCACTAAGCTAGTAAAATACAACATTGGGCTTTCCTATTTCTGTTTGCCAGCAATGCTATCTCAGAATGTGGTAACACTTCACATGATGTTTACAGGGTGTGTGACCTCACTGAGATAACAATACGATAAAGAGGAAAACGAATTTAACTCGAAATTCTCACATCATCCCCCAGCCTTGATGCCGTAGCTTCTTCACCCTGACCTCGATTCTCACACTCATGGGATTCCACTGACAGTTCAGCTCCTTGTGTTCTTCCAGCAGGGTGCTGAGTGAGGTACCACAGCCCCCAAGTCCGGTTCATCTCGAAAGTCGACACCGCTTTCTTAAGTCAGTACCGCCCCTACAAGTCTGTACCACCCACAAGTTGGTGCCATCTCCAAAGTCAGTTTCACTTCCACAAGCTGGAGCCAACCACAAGTTGTTACCACTTCCACAAGACTGTGCCCTTCAACTCCACACCACACCCAAGTCGGTACGTGCCATCTCCATGAGGCA
>CABHPQ010175962.1:10960-44621 GCA_902168405.1 Peromyscus aztecus | reverse complement strand
GGAAACCCCGGGCGTATTTCGTTTTCTTTTTCTCAGGGAACCTGGGTCGGGACAAGTCAGTACCCTGGAAAGGGGTGGCGAGGGCCTACAGTAAAAAGGAATTTCCTGATTCCACCACCGCTCCGGTCCCGCCCCTTGGGACCAGGCTGATCCCTGCCCTGCCAGAGCCAGGTTTGTGACCAGCCAACGGTTCTCAGGCCACTGAGCGTCCGTACCTCGCCAAAGGTCCTTTGGATACTTCTCTAGGGCCGGGGGCACTGGCCAGCTGCGGGCTTTATGGGTGGCAACTGTGCTGCCCGGCTTCCTAGGCTCCCGGGCGGGCAGGTATGCCCGCGTGGACTGGCACACTGAAGCTACCTTCTGGAGGCCAGCGTCCTCTTTCCCATCCACTTCTCCAGCTTCTTTACATCTTCCTGAAAACTAGAAAGGGCCCTGAAATCATCTACCTTATACCATGATCCTTCCAAATACATACACCTGACAGATGTGGACACAGACTCAAAGAGCTGAGCTGGGCAAGAGACTTAGCAGACATGGACTCTACAAGTCCGTTCTTTATCTAACCTTGTGCCTGACAGACTCTTACTGTCCTCAGAGGAGGAAGAAACAGCGCGAGAAACAACTAAACTGCTTGGTGCCTGGCGCTACTCTCTGGGCTCAGTAAAGGAGGGTGGAGATTTGTTGGTACAGTAGCGTTGCATCCTGGGAAGAGGCTGCCGACTTCCTAGTGGTCTCTTGAAGGATGCTGAGTATGAAAAGCAGTAGCAAGTAAGCCTGCAGTTTGGTTGTGCACTCTGATGTGGACAAAAGTACTGATATTCATCAGTAGGGCTTAATTTATACAGCCATCCCTTAATATTCAGGGGAGCTGATTCCAGGACCGCTGCAGATTCCAAAATCTGCAAATGCTTAAATCTCACAGGTATATCGTGGTACCAGATTGGTGTGTAACCTACATACATCCACTGTACACTTTAAATCATTCCCAGATAGAAATGCCATGTGACTACTTACACTGTTGAGGAAATCCTGACAGGATAAAGAAGTCTACACGGTCAGCTATCCCCCACCCTTGGGATACTATTAATCTGTGGTCAGTTCAATCCAAGTTTCTAACTTGTGAAAATGGAGACCAAGCTGCATTTGTAGGAAGGTTAGGTTAATCTAGAGGCTAGTCACACGGAGATGTTTGCTGACAGGGAGAGTTTAAATTAGAGTACTTGAAAGCCCACAATGGTCAGAGCGGGAGGAAAAACAGCGTGCCTCTGGTTGGCAGATGACACAGAGATGCTGGTGTAAGCAGATGTCAGCCATACACATGTTCATACCAGTGTTACCACCAGCGCGGGCTCCTCTCTAAGCCCCTGGCCAAGGAAACAACTGTTTCTGAGCTAAAGACAGCAGATTTATGATCTATTTCATAAGCACTTCTAGACTATCCCTCTAAAACCTAACATAGAGGGCGATGGTGGTGCTATATCTGTTCATTCACTCCATAAATTTTTTTCTGAATATCTTCTGTGTGTCGGGAAACATGCTAGACATCATGTATATAATAAAGATGAAAAAACATCCACAATCCCTTCCCCACACAGCCCATCAGAGACAGACTTGGAAGCAAAAATGTGACTGAATGAGACAGAAGCAGTGGGGAGATCTGATGTGGTTCTGCAGAACCTTGGGGACACTGAGCCCCATGGGAAAGAAGGCTCCAGGCAGACATTGAGTAGGCCTTAAGGAATAAGAGTTGGATGAGTGTGGGAGATTATTCCAGGGAGAGGGACCAGGGAAGCCAGCACAAAGGGGCAGGAGATGCCATGGCATACAGCTGGATGTCTACCATTTCAAGGTACCTAGACGAGCTATAAGGGGAGTCAGGGCTGGAGAGGAGCCCCCAGTGTGCCCTGTGAGGAAGTCGGAGGGAAATGGCTGACGGCACACTGCAAGACCAGCTGTGGAAATCCAGGACATAATAGGAAAGATGTGGATAGATGCATTACTCGGAACTTCAAAACTAGAAGGCACAGGAGTTTGGATATAAAGAGGAGAGAGAACAGACCACGACCTGTGACAAATATTTAAATTCCATCTAACAGAAAATAAATCAAAGCCCAAAGAGGGGTAGAACCTTGTCCAAGTCACATACGATACCTAGATGCATGCCTTTTATCTAGTGATTTTTCACCCCTAGTTTTTTGGTTTGGTTTGGTTTGGTTTTTTGTTTTGTTTTGGTTTTTTTTTGAGACAGGGTTTCTCTATGTAGCTCTGGCTGTCCTGGAACTCACTTTGTAGACCAAACTGGCCTCGAACTCACAGAGATCCACCTCCCTCTGCCTCCCGAGGACACCACCACAACCTGGCTGTAACAACCCACTCCTAAGCTGGTGTCCCTTGGACCCCTGTGTTTCTGTCCCAAGAAGTTCCTGCCACCCCTTAGTCTTTCTCTCCCTCATGCTTTCAGTCCTCTCCTCCAAACTGGATCCATCCTTCAGACTTCGCGTAACTCAAGTTTCTATTTGAAGAAATCTTTTGACTGTAGCCTCCCCCCTCCATCGCCACTGTTTCTTTCCTCTGTGTTCATGATCTTCATTCAGTCACCACTTAGTGGCTCTTAAACTCACAGCTATGGCCACTCCACTGAAAGCCCAGACAAATGAATTTTCAGCTGTGAGATCCAGAGAACGTTGTGTTAGGCCTTGTGCCCAGGCTTTTCTGGTATCTAATGTGACCCATTTCCTTCACCTTGAAAAACCTATCCCCCCCCCCCCCCCCCCGTACTTCCATGGTATAGGGAAGCTCCAAACTCTCTGCCTCCCCTCTGTCTGGCTGTTTGTAACATCCCCCTTTTAAATCATAGCATAACTCTTTATAAAGTACATTAATCAAGTGTATCGATCCGTGTGTCTATATCCCTGTCAGCCAAGTGAAGATACAAGGCATTCCCAGAACCCAGTCCAGCTCAGATCCCCAAGCCATTCTTACCATTGTCTCACTACATAGCCCTGGCTGGCCCTGAACTCAAAGGGATCAGCATGCTTCGGTCTCCAAGAGCTGAAAATAAAGGCATTCACCACCATGCCTGGCCTAGCTGTTACCGTCTCGTTTTGAGATACTGTCTCCTGTAGCCCAGGCTGGTCTCTAATTTCCTATGTAGCTGAGGATGACCCTGAACTTCTTTTTACCATGCCTGATATATGCACTACTGGGAAGTGAACCCAGGGCCTTATGAATGGCTAGGCTACATTCTATCAAACGAGGTGCATTCTCAGCCCTGTGTCGTGAGTGAGTGTGTGTGTGTGTGTGTGTGTGTGTGTGTGTGTGTGTGTGTGGTGTATTTTTCCATTAGAGGAATGTATCCTGAGTAATTGCTCTGTTATCCTGTCTACAGGTATCTTCACTGCGTGCTGGTTGGAACTACCATGACAAAAGCCACCATGCACATTTCGGGGTGTGTTTTGGATGAACGCGTGCATTCATTTCTCTTGAATGTATACCTCCAAGTGTAACTGCCTGGTCACAGGGTTGGCATATGTGTCTCTTTAGTAAGTATTGCCAAACAGTTTTTCAAATTGGCGCTAACAACTTACTCTCTAGCAGCAGGAGATGAGGATTTCAGTTGCTGCACATCCTCCGACCACCTGGTATTGTTTAAAAAAAAAAAGTCGTTATGGTGGGTAAACAGTGGGTTCTTCTGGGTAAGTCTTTTCGTGTGCTATTGATCATCTGAATGAATAATAACTCCTATTCCCTCCATCACAGATTCTAGTAGTAATTCATTCTCTATTTGCCATTTACTTGCATATTTCACTAATTCCCCGTTTCATTCATTCATTCATTCATCCATCCATTCATTCATTCATTCATCCACTCACCAGGTGTTTATCTATGCCTGGCACTGTGCTGGAGGTAGAGAGTGAAGAAAGAGAGGCTGGGTGTAGCAGGCTTTCTTTTGGGCCACCAGCCAGCGCCCACATCATGACACGGGGACTTATTATTAGTTATAAATACTCGGCCTTATCTTAGGCTTGTCCCACCAGCTCTTTAACTTCATTTAACCTGTTTCTTTTCATCTACTTTTTGCCTCGGGGCCTTTTTCTTTCTGTATGTCCTACTTTCCTGCTTCCTCTGTGGCTGGCTGGTGTCTCCCTCTCTTCCCCCTCATTCTCCCTTATCTCTTGAGCCTGATTCCTCCTCCCACTTATTCTCTCTGCCTAGCTATTGGCCATTCAGTTTTTTATTAGACCAATCAGGTGCCTTAGACACGCAAAGCAGCACCTCTTTACATTGTTAAGCATAAGCAGTTTAAACTCACACACCTTTCCATGGTTAAAGTAATATTCCACAACAGCTGGTGAGACGTTGCATTCAATAAAGTGCTGTGTAAGCCGGAGGACTTGGTCCTCAGCACCTGCATAAAAGCTGGGCACAGTAAGTAGCACATGCCTGTAATCCCAGCACTGGGAAGACAGAGACAGGAGGATTCCAGCTACTCTCAGGCCAGCCAGTCTAACTGAATTGGCAGACTTCAGAGTCAGGAAGTGACCTTGTCTCAAAAGGTAAGGTGTAGAGTGAGGAAAATGCCTGACGTCAACCTTTGGCCTATAAACACACACACACACACACACACACACACACACACACACACACACACTCACGAGTGAAGAGGCTGAGTGTGATGACACAAATCTACAATCCCAGCACTTGGGAAACAAAGACAAGATCTTGGGTTCAAGGCTTGACTTAGCAACATAGCAACTGCTGTCTCAGATATAAAAACAAGACGCAAAGCCCACTATGGTGGAGCACACCTTCAATCTCAGCACTTGGGAAGCAGAGGCTGGCCGATCTCTGTGAGTCGGAGGCCAGCCTAGTCTACATGGTGAGTTCTAGGACAGCTAGGGCTATTACACAGAGAAACCCTGCCTCAAAAAACCAAATAAATAAATAAATAGATAAATAAATAAATAAATAAATGGCAATGAAGCAGAAACGTGGAGCAGGCCAGCAAGATAGATGTGACCCCATCTCTCTTAAAATACTTTATGTTTAGTGACAATTCAGCAGATGATTGTTTGGTTCTGAGTGGAAGATGTTTTGTTTGGCTTAAGTAAAATTGAAAAGCTGAATAAAGTCTATTTTATATGACATTTTAATTGATTTTGGTTTGCTTTGGTGGGGGTTGTTTTGATTTGTTTTGTTTTTGAGACAAGATCTCAATATAGAACCCTGGCCAGCCTAGAACTTACTATGTACACCAGGCTGACCTTGAACTCACAGAAAGCCATGTGGCCTGTGCCTCCTGAGTGCTGGGATTAAAATGCCCCAGCTGGGCACAGTGGCACATACCCATAGTCTAACTATAGTAGAGATGGAGACCAGAGGATCTGTGACGCAAAGCTAAACAAACAAGACAGAACAGAATTCTGGGCTGGAGGTGTAACTCAGTGGTGGAGGCATGCTTAGCATGTTTGGAGCCCTGGGTTCAAGCCCCATCACTCCCTGGAGTTCTGTGTGCAGAGGAAATGGAGTGAGGCGAGACGGTGAATGCAGGGCAGAGGGGAAGAGTAACCTGAGGGAGCACACCGACTCCTCCCAGAAGCTCAGCTGTTTCGGTCCCTTTGCATCCTTTGGCTTACTCTGGTTGTAAAAACAAAGGAACCAGGGGTGTGGGAAGAGTCTTCGCCATTATACACGCTGGTGGGTGGGGACTGAAACTGGAGGAATTTGCTCAGGTGGTGGACAGGAAGAGAACACTGAAGTTGCTTCTCCACTAGACGAGCCTTTTCACCGAGGAGCTGCTCAAGAAAGATGCCTCCACCTCCCACTTTGCCTCCTCAGGAGAGCTGCTTCAGTGAGTCACTGGGAGGCACAAGGGCCCCTGTTGTCCAGGGAGCCTTGCTCTAGGTAGAGGAGCAAACCTCCCTGGGAATGCAGGGGCCATGGAGATGCCTGAGAATTCTGGGAATGTACAGCACACACCCAGTCCACGCCAGTCACACAGCAGCTAGTAACAGACAGGCACAGTCTGAGAGAAATGGAAACGGACTCGTGTCTGTCAAAGCAACCTCAAGTCGGTGTTTTCTTTTTCTTTTCTGGCAGGGCTGAAGATTGAACCTAGGCCTTCATGAATGTTAGGCAAGCACTCTTCCCCTGAGCTACAGCCCTGGCCCTTGGACAGACATATGAAGACACAAAGACAGAATGCCAGCCCAGGGCCTGGTAGACAGCCGGCCTCTACAACAGTCATTCACTCCCCTTGCCCTACTACGAGGTGTTAGCCCTCCAGAGCCCTGTATGGAAACACAGACAAGTAGGTTCTATAAGATACTGGAAACTGCCGGGCGGCGGTGGCCCACACCTTTAATCCCAGCAGAGGCAGGTGGATCTCTGAGTTCAAGACCAGCCTGGTCTACGCAGCAAGTTCCAGGACAGCCAGGGCTACATAGAAACTATCTGGGACCTCTCTCCTCAAAAAAAAAAAAAAAAAAAAAAAAAGATACTGGAACCTTTTTCACTGTGAGATCCCTAGTACAGCAGTCTAGGGATTCCCTCCTTTGTATCCTGGCTCTCTCCCTTTACAGGGTGAGAGTAATGGATTCCTTATGGACCCTTCCTAAGGGCACAGAGGCACAGTAGTCATTTGAACATGTATCTTTAATCTGAACCTCCAAACTTTGCTTGTTTGGTTATTTTTATTTACTTATTTTGTTTTGTTATTTTTTTAAGAGCCCAGGCTAGTCTTGAACTCTACATAGCTAAAGATGACCTGAACTCTGGTCCTCTTTCCTTCACCTCCCAAGTGCCAGAAAAAAATTTCTAAATTTTTTTTATTTATTGACGTTACGTGTATTGGTGTTTTGTCTGCATGTAATTCTGTGCACCACATGTACACCTGGTGTCCGAGGAGGCAGAAAAGGCATCGGATCCCTCCTGGGACTGGAGTTACAGATGGCTATGAGCTGCCATGTGGGTGCTGGTAATTGAATCCAGGTCCTCTAGAAAAGTAGTCAGTGCTCTTAGCCTCTGAGCCATCTCTCCAGCCCCCCAGGTGCTGGGATTCCAGGCATGCATCACCATGCCCAGTGAAATTCAAAATGTGAAATGTTCCCTGAATCAAAACTTTTAGAGTGCCAACATAACACCACAGTGGAAAATTCCACACCTCCCCTCACGTGCTAGATTGCAGCCAGCGTGCAGATGTACTAAAAATATTGTGTAAAATTACCTTTAGGCTGCATACTTGCAACAGAAATTAATTTTGCATGAAGACTTTCTACTCCATTCCTGAGATACCACATTATGTATATGCAAATACTCCCAAATCAGGGGTGGGGGCCCTGAAATGTGAAACACGTCTAGGCCTAAACACTTTGAATAAAGGAAATTCTACTTTAAGCCATAGAAGGCTAGAAGGAGATAGGAAAAACTCACCATGCCTCCTAGTTAGCCTCAGCTGTCAACTTGACATGACCCAGAGTTATCTGAAGAGTCTCAATGTGGGGACCATGTCAATCAGGCTGGTTTGTGGGCATCTCTGTGGGGCATTTTCTTAACTGCTAATTGATGTAAGAGGACCCAGCCCTCTGTGGGGAGTATCATCCCTAGCCAGGGAGGATGGACTGTGTAAGAAAGCCAGCTGAACAGAAGCTAGGGAGAGCAAGCCAGTAAGCAGTATTCTTCGATGGTCTCTGCTTCAGTTCCTGCCTCCAGGTTCCTGCCCCTGACTTCCTTTCCTGATAAACTGTTACCTGGAGGTGGAAGATTAAATAAACCCTTTCTCCCTAAACTTGATTTTTAATCATGGTGTTTATCACGGTAACAAACAGCGAGAGACAGCACTGTGGATTCTTGGGTTTCTAGGTCAGAAAGGCGGAAACTTTGTCCTCAGACCCAATAGCAAACTCACAGCACACCTCTTATAGCTGACATCATTCTCTGCTTTATTTGTCCACATTTTCCACCTCCTGTGTTCCTATAAGGCATTTGCTGTAGGAAATACGGCTTTAGTAAAATTCCATGTCTCTGCCTCAGTTTCCCTATCAAACCTGAGACGGGCCCTGGGAAACCAGTCCTTTGTCGTGGTCCACACAAGCAGTTCCTAAGTCCTTGAGCCTTCTGGGAAGGTGGTGCTGGAGACACTGAGTGGGCTGTGTCCCTTGAGTGCCCTAGTCAACAGCTCTGAGGCTTCATCTTCTACTTAGCTGGGACTGTTTCCTGAGAGCCATTCCTCCCTCCCACCACAGACTGCAGGGTGTGGGGGACAGTGGGCACATTGCCCTTACAGGATCTCTAATAAAAGACTGGCCTGGCGCAGGCAAAAGAGTTTCTTTGCTTTCCACGCTGCCCAGCTCCCTGGTGTCGGGACAGAGCCACTGGCTTTCTGGTACCCTGTTTTCCTCAGTGTGCAGGCTTCCATCTCTCTCCCCACTTCCTGGGCTTAAAAGCTATCGCTAGCTCCAGCAGCAGCTCTGAGGTCAGCTCTGAGAACAAAGATAGCCATGCTTGACAGCTGCCCTGCCTAGGCCTGCTAAGAAAAGCTGGCAAGACCTCCCAGATATCTCTAGTTCCCAGCAAATACCAGCAGGCAAACGCCCAAAGTACAGCTGGGAATTCCTGGTGAGTAATCCCCCCCAACCTGGGCGCTGGCGGGTAGATTCCTGGGGCTGGGGGCGGCAGAGGCAGGGGTGTTTGCTCTCAGCCCCAGAGGCGGACCAGGTCACTTCCTGGAGTTGTGGAGATGGCTTGCAGGGGAGGGGTCCACTCTCCCTAGGTGGGAGGCTGGAAAGGTCAGGACTAGAGCCCTGGGATCAGCTGCGTAAACCCAGGCTTTACTCAGAGCCGCAGGACCGGGCCAAGTGATCTTTAAACTTCTGACCCTTTTCTTGAAATCTTCTCAGACTCCTCCCTCGGGTGTGAAGGACAAAGAAAGGTTAGACTCTTTCCAAAGTGTTTGGCCACCTTGAGTAGTAAGTAAGTTTCTTTATAAAGATACAAGTGTTCACAAACCCATTAGTTTTTGTTTGAATGTTTGAATCAGTTACTTTTGTTAGTTACAAAGTGACGGGTTAACACTGTAACACTGTAACATCGCATATATCACCACACTTCGTTATTTTTCTCACTCCCCTCTTGCCGGTCCGCTTCTGTTTCTTCTTTTTCTTTTCCCTTTTCTTTTTCTCTCTTCCTTTTCCCTTCCTCTCCCTTCTCTTTTCATCCTTCCCTTTCCCTTTCCCCTTCTTTTCCTTTTTTTTTGAAACAAAGTCTCATTCGGTAGCCCAAGCTAGACTGTGGATCAGACTAGCCTCAAACACACAGCAATCCTCCTGCTTCAGTTTCCTCAGATCAGGGGCTTACAAGCTACCATGCCAGGTTTTTAAAATATGTTTCCGGTATGCACAAACATAAAACAGGGTGCAAACTCTTTAGGTTTTTTCCCTTTAGCAGTAACAATAAAATCCAAACAGATTCTGTTTAAAAGAAGCTATAAAGCCAGTGTGGTTCAAATGAGCCACGTTCATTTAAATGTGACAGTTGATAATTGCTGAAACTAAATTACTACCCGCTCCACTTGATTCAGGTCTAGCTAGGCTGGAGCAGGTGCGTCCTTAGCGCCTGGGATGTCTGTGTTACCAACAGCCAGGAGATGATGACTCAAGGCTCCTGCTCCTTTCTCAGTCTGAATTGCTGCCGTCAGGGTGTCTTCTAACCTTCCCTTGGTGGGAACACACTATAATGCATGAAGTTCCCCTCTGCTGTTTTCTCATTAACACTCAGCAATTAGTGTTTAAAACAACAAGCTGAGCAGATCCTTAATTTTCAGGGCCTCGTCTGTAACCGCAGGAGCCTGGCCTTCATCTCAGCTACCTCACCGGGTAGTTGTCCACACCCATTCCTCCTTTTAGCCATTGCTTATAAAGTACCCACTATGTGTTGGACACTGCCCTAGGTAGAAAGAAAAAGCAGGACCAGAGTGGACAGAAATCTCTGTCCTGTGGAGCTTGCATTTCAGTGGGAGAGGCTGATAAAATAAAAACTTGTCTCAAGGGAAAAAAAAAAGCCAGAAGGGAATCTAGAAGAAAGGATAGGAGAAAAGACACTAACTTCTTAAAGATGAGGTTCCAATCAGAGAGATGGCTCAGTCTTTAAGAGCACTTGCTGCACAGACATGAGGTCTGAGTTTAAATCCCCAAGTAAAAAAGCCTGTGGCTTGGGGGCTGGAGAGGTGGTTCAGCAGTTAGGAGCATTGACTGTTCTTCCAGAGGACACAGGTTCAATTCCAACACCCCCATGGCAGCTCACAACTACCTGTGACTCCAAGATCTGACACCCTCACACAGCCATACATGCAGGCAAAACACCAATGCAAATGAATAAGTGCCATCTTCCTGCTGAATTCAGTTCCCTCAGTTGCAGGAGCTGCCATACCCAATTTTTAAAATATTCTTTCGATATGCACAAACATAAAACTAGGTATAAACGCTTTAGATTTTTCCCTTTAGCACCCATGGCAGTGTGTGTACCTGTAACCCCGGCGATGAGGGGCAAGAGGAGAGGATCATCGGAGCTTGCTGTTTGCTAGACCTAGCTCCGGGTTCAGGGAGAGACCCTGTCTCAAAGGAATAAGGTGAGGAGCAGTCGAGCAGGATATCTGCATCCTCCTGTGGCATTGGTGCATGCATGTGTGTATATGCCACACACAAACACACCCATGCTCATACACCACATACACAGACACATTCATGTACAAAACGACAAACTTAAAGAGTGATGAAGGGCAGTCTTGTTGAAAGGTGGCATTTAAGACCTAAATGAAAGGAAGAAACGAGAGCATTCTACAAACAGCCAGGAAGCCAAGTGGCTTGAGAGGGACAGCGCTGAGACCCACAGAAGCACACAGTAAAAACGCAGGGACAATAAGTATCTGTTGTTCGGCTGCTTGGCAACCACTTCCTGCTCCTGGCAACTGTGCCTCTATATTCCTCTGGGAAAGCACCGCCCCTGTGCTACAGGTAGAGTTGACCCCACCCCTTACAAGCCTAACCAATCAGGCACAATAGTTGATTTAGGAATGATCATGACACCCAACCAGAATGAAGGACGAGCGAGAATCTGCTTCCCCGGAGATCCCAGCAGTAAGGATCGGCCTAGAGCAGTCAGGAGTCTCATGTGAGCTGAGGGGGGGAGCAGAGAGGGGAGACCTAAGAAAAGAAAAAAAATAAAATAAAATAAAGAAAGTTCCAGGCATCAGAACTCCTGGAACTGGAGTTAAGGATGGTTGTGAGCCACCATGTGGGTGCTGAGAACTGAACCAGAGTCCTTAGCAGCAGGTGCTCTGTTAGCATTCTGGCCCGTATTGGGGACCCGCCCAGCGTCCTGACATCATCTGACGTAAAGTTCCCTTTAAGAGAAAACCCCTCCCCCTTCCCTCTCTTCGGTCCTCTTTCCCTCTCTCTCCTTCCATGAAGGCTGCACGCACCTCCGCTTTTCTCTTTCTCTCTTTCTCTCTCTTTCCCTCTCCCTCCCTCCCCCTCTCTTTCTCTCTCTTCCCTCTCCCCTCCTTCTTTAATAATAAAACTTTCCACAGGGATGCCTTGTCTACGTGGTGTAACTTTCCACAGCGCCATGCCGCCCCTGCGTGTGCATGGCGTGGGTGTCTTTTCACGTTGGCTCAAATCAGCCAAGGCCACCGCGTGCCATTTTACAACACTTAACCTTAGCCATCTCTCCAGCCCACCATTTCTATTGTTACAAATTTTGTTGGAACATGATGTCACACAACCCAGGCAGGCCTCAAGCGCTCTGTGTATCTGAGGATGATCTTGACTCTCTGAGCCTCCAGTCCCCACCTCCAAGGGCTGGGATTCTAGATGTGTGCAACCACACCTGCTCTATCCTGCTGTCTCGAGCCCTCGAATTCAAGTTTTACCTACTTGTAGGTATCTCACTTGCATGCAGCAAAGCAGCCGTTCCCTGCGTAAGCCAATAATAGCTCGCGATCCTTGCTGCATGATAAAGTCCTGCAAAAGCTGGCAGCCTCAAGGGAGAAGCAGGCCGCCGCCGCCGGAGCTAAGCGGGGGAGCCCTAAGCTGTGGCTCAGGGTCTCTTTGGTGACTTCAGACTGAAGCCTGAAGGGTGTGCTGTCACAACGGTCCCCCATCGTGGCTTGCTCCTTGCCACCCTGGCTGTCTGTAAGTTAAATGTCCTTGTGACAATGGCACTGAGGGATCCAAGAGAGAGCAAGTTCATCACAGTTTTTGGCCTCATCTCTGAAGTATCACATGGTCGCCTCCACTTGTTTCTGCTCACCTCCAGTCATGAATCCATGGCCCAGCATTTCTGTGCTCCTTACATTGTCCCATTTTTACAAACAAGAAAGTTCCAGATTCTCTGGAGATGGCAGGGATGCCTGTGGTCACGCAGATGCTGAGGTGCAGAATGTTAGCTCTTCCTTCCTCTCTCTGCTCCTGAGCCATTGTTCAGTGCTGTGTGTTGAGAGGCTGTGACCTTCTTGAGGGCCTGGCTCCCTCCACGGATGACCATCTTTCACAGAGCACTTACTGCATGTGGGAAGGGCAATGCTTAATGTCCATTTTCTTTTTTGTTTCCTTTTTTCTTTTGGTTTTTTGAGACAGGGTTTCTCCGTGTAGTTTTGGTGTCTGTCCTGGATCGTTCTCTGTAGCCCAGGATGGCCTCGAACTCACAGAGATCCGCTTGGCTCTGCCTCCTGAGTGCTGGGATTAAAGATGTGCGCCACCACCGCCTAGCTTGCTTCCTTTTTTAAAAAAAATAATTATTTAACTTTCTTTTATGTGCATTGGTGTGAAGGTGTCAGACCTCCTGGAACTGGACTTACAGACAGTTGTGAGCTGCCATGTGGGTGCTGGGAATTGAACCCAGATTCTCTGGAAGAGCAGCCAGTGCTCCTAACCCCTGAGTCATCTCTCCAGCCCCTAATGTCCATTTTCTGAAGAAGAAGCAAGACCACAGAAAGATGTGACCAAAGTCTACCTCCAAACCTCACATCCTAGCCCCCTGCCTGACAGCACAGGATGATGGAGCAAGTGTTCTGAAAGCACATGCTAGAATACACGACTTGTGCATCTCCAGCTTCTGGGTGAACTTGGCCAGTTCTTTCTACATCTAAGGACGGAGCAGTGCTGGGTGGGATTATGAGATGACTCCAGATGGAGAAAGGTATCCCTGGCCTGCCTGGCTCAGCCACACAGGAATCAGAACCCTGCCCCTCCCCACTAGGTACACTGCTTGCCCTGGTAGGGAGGACCTGTGCCTAGCACTAAGAGCCACTTCCTATGACTGGCCCTCCTGTATCGACTGGGGTATCACCCTGAGCCCTACCTCTCATAAAAGGATGTTAAAATTAGGTAGGGTGACATGCTTTATTATACCAGCACTCAAGAAGTCTGAAGCAGAAGGATTGTAAGTTTCAAGGCCAGCCTAGTCTACTTATGAGCTGCAGGACAGAATGGGCAACGTAGAGAGACCCTGTCAGGAAGGGAGGGAGGGAGGGATGGAGAGAGGGAGGGAAGATGATCAGCACCTCAAGCCTTTCCTTGCCTGTATTCAAGCTAAATTTGAGCTGCCACCCTTGCTGGGGCCCAGAGGACATTAACTCTGCCTTAACCCATCTGGGCTTTCTTGCAGACCTCAGCCAGCCAAAACGTATTTGGATCAAAGACAAACTTCATCAGCTCATGTCCGCCTCCAGCCTTCACTATGCACATTAGGCAACAGCAGCTGCAGGTTGGCCTCTGTGGGTACCATTGTCACAGCTGTTGTTACAGACACAAGTACTAGGCGGGATTATAACTCAGGAATAAATGGTCCTTTAACCAGAGGCCCTGAGAACTCTGGGAACATTACCTCATGCCCACCTGACACACTCCCACATACCTTTTTTCCAAGTCCCTCTTAGTGCTGGAAAGGCCTCCACCATCCCAGTAACTCCATCTTGGCACAGCTTCCAACCCTGTTTATGGGATTTTGAAGGGCTGCTTTGAGGAGAGGCCTTGAGGAGGCCCTCCTAGCCCTGCCACGCCCACCCTCCTGAGCTGCTCCTCCACAGCTGCCTTCCTGTGCTTGCACCGAGAAAGGGTTGCTGACAGCGTGTGTTGAAGTGTTTTCAAATGCCAAGAATGGAAACCAATGGATACGTGTCGTTTTGTAACTGGCATGTGGCATGCTGAAATTGTTAGTACCCTCATAGTCGGTGTGCCCGATTTATAGGTTACCTGCAAATACAAGCTCTTCTTACAACATTTTATTATCCAGACCTGGTTGCTGAGTTCTGCTGCCCATTCCTTTCAGGCTTGCTTTCCTCCTCCTTCTTTCTTTTCTTTCTGCCATATAAAAATCAAGATGCTGGCCCAGCAGAACCCAGTTCCTGCCGAGACACAAATAACTCATTCCTCCTCCAATGAGCTTCTGGGAACCATAGCAGATCAAAATGTGTGGGCCCTCGAAGCACTGATCCTCTCTTGTTTTGGAAATAAACCTGCGGGCAGGCATGGATTATGGATTATGCAGAATGCAAAAGGAAGTACAAAGAGGTTCGTTGAGAGAGCAGAGCCTTCTGTCCAAAGTGATTGACAGCAAAATGAAATAATGCAGGGTCCGAGATATTTGCAACTCCACAAGGAAGAAGTGACAGCGGGACCAGGGACACAGTCGGTGTCTGTTTCAGTCACTGTGAACATCTGTTGGCCAGTTCCCTGGAAAAAGGCATTATCATAAACTGGATTGACGGGGGATGAAGGCTGGTGAGGGAGTGTCTGGCTGCACAGGTGAATTGAACAGACTCAGACATGGGGAGGAAGGAGAGAGAGAATCAGGGGAGAGAGCCTGCTGTTGGAGGGCAGGGTAGGGGATGCCTGAGTGGATACCCATGGTCCATGTCAGGAGAGCAAGTTCTGATCCAGAGCCAAGTGGGGAAGTTCTTGAACACAGAAAAAAAAAAAAAATCCAGTGTTCTCTGGTTCCTCAGGGACAGAGGCTGAACCTAAGCATAGGAGTAGCCCCCTACCCAGGTTCAGGCTCTCTAGGAGGACCCCGTGGTTGAGGAAGGATCATCGGTGGGGGCCCCAGTGTGAAACTGCAGTACTTAATTAAGTTTGCTTCAAGTCCTTGCTCCAGCAGTAACAGTGACCATGATACATGATGGACCATCTTCCAGGTAGCTGATAGCTTTGACTCGGAAACATGCTTTCATCTATAAATAGGGAATGTTGCAAGAGGGGTGTGTGTGTGTGTGTGTGTGTGTGTGTGTGTGTGTGTGTGTGTGTTAGGAAGAAACCTCTCTACCATGGGGAGAGTGAAGCTTTCTGTTCTATTCCAGCTTTCAGCAACTGGACAAGGTCCATTCACAATGGGGAGCACAGTCGGTTTTACTCACTCTAATAGTTCAAATGTGGTCTAGTCCAATAAAATGCCCTCACTGACAAGCACGAATAATGTTTGGCCAAATTGCTGGCCACCTCTATACCCCTGTACAGCTGACAGGTAAAATTAACCATGACACAAGGTTACTTCAAGCATAAACCAAATGCAATCCTGAGCACCGGATAAACTGCACAGATGAAAGCCGGGTAGGGAAATCACAGTGAAGTTTGTTGTTGACTTGAAATTCCCACCTGCTCTGACAAAGGGAATGTTCTTGAGCTAAGGAAGGGGTAGCCATGGAGGAAAAGAGAAAGAAAGGGAGGGACCGCTGATCCAAAGGCCTGAGATCACAGCCAGGACCAGAGCATCCATCCATGTAGCTTTGTGCTTGAGAGACTGCCGGAGAGGCCAAAATGGACTCTCACACACTCGGTCTCTCTGTTTCTCTGTCTCTGTCTATCTCTCTTTTGTTTGTTTGTTTGTTTTGTGAGACAGGGTTTCTCTGTGTAATAGCCCTGGCTGTCCTGGAACTTGTAGACCAGGCTGGCCTCAAACACACAGAGATCCATCTGCCCCTGCCTCCCAAGTGCTGGGATTAAAGGCATACACCACCACCAGCCAGCTTTCTCTCTCTCATTTTAGAATAAATTAGATGAGAATTCAGAATCTTTTGGTTTTTCGAGACAGGGTTTCTCTGTGTAGCTTTGGAGCCTGTCCTGGAACTCACTCTGTAGACCAGGCTGGCCTCGAACTCACAGAGATCCACCTGCTTCTGCCTCCCAAGTGCTAGGTTTAAAGGTGTACAGCATCATCACCCAGCAAGGATTCAGAATCTTATTGGGCCTGGAGATGCAGCCCAACGATGGAGCATTTGCCTAGCACATGAAGGATTGTTCCCCAGACCACTTTCACTGGCCTAGGACTCACTGATTAATCCTGGCCGGCAGTGCCCAGGTATCTGCCTGTCTTCACTTCCCTGTATGAGGATTACAGGCTTACACCACTACACCCAGCTCTTTTTTTTTTTTTAAACATGGGTTCTGGAAGTCTAACCCAATTCTTCTTGCTCACACAGTAACCGCTTTACCAGCTGAGCTCAGCTCTGCTCTTCTCTATGCTAAATTTACCTTTTGGAATTGAGGAAAAACATCATACCTGGGCCTAAGCACGTCCCACAGATAGACTGTGTGGGCTGGAACCCAGGAGCTGCTGTGCATCTCTGTATTTTCTAACTTGCTGCCTCTAGTCTGCCTGGGCCAGTCAGCAGACAACGAGGCTTGCTAGGGGAGAGGGGGATGGGCTGAGGGCTTTTTGACTTTGGGTTCAAATTGGAGCCAGTGACAAGGAGGCAGATCGAGGTTCAGGACCTTCCTCACCACCCCAGAAACAGTTTTTCTGTAGCTGCCTTCATGGCCAGCTAAGAACCGCTCAAGATCACCAAACTCGTGCAAGTGTAGAGAGAGAGCACACCTCGTTGTGCCAAGATGGATGACTTACTCGGTTTGGTAAATGCCCTCAACTCTCCCCTGTTTCCAAAATTCAAGCCATTTCTAAGAATTCTTGTAGGGCCACCGCTGGCCAGCAAGTCTGTGGCCTCTCTGGTCACCATGCCTCACTGTGGTGACACCATGAAAGGCTGTTAATGTCCTATATGTCCTGCTTGTTCCTGATGGCAGACAGACTCTCACATCTGCAGCGAGTGTCTGAAAGACCGTATTCATTATTCATTGCCAGCTCTGAGAGTCAGTCTATCTGCACGGAGGGATGAGGTCAGACAGCCTGAGTTCCACTCCTGGCTTCCGCATTCCACGGGGATATGATTCTCGGGACCTCAGTTTCCTCCATTGTTATGTCAGGGTTTTGTGGGCTCGTGTCTGTAAAGCTCTGAGCAGAGACCCTCATCTCTGCCACACACTCTGCAAACCCCGATGTCCTGTTCTCACTGTGCTCCTTGAAGTCAACCCGGCGGCTGCATCAGTACTATGCTGATTGTTTTTGGATATTCAGATGTCATTACGAAAGCAGCCCCCAAGCCTGTGGTCACAGCTGGCCCAGAGGCTTGCTGACATCTGTTCCCATCCAGGTGCTTGGTTCTAGTCTACCCTCACCCTCCACCCACCCAGCTCAGCTGGGCATGAAATCAGAAGCCCAGGTAATGCTTGCTTTGGAACAAAGGAGGGACAGAGACATGTTTCCAGAGGTGTTTGTCATCTCAGAGCATGGAGTCATCTGTTTCTCATAAGGAGTGTGGAGTGGAACTCACTTTCTGGAACCATCTGGGATAGCTCATTACCTGTCCCATGGAAGCTCTTGTGGGTCAGGACCAAACCCCAACACAGCCACGCTACACTGTGAATGTGAACTTGAATGCACTGGAGTTTTCAAGGATAAGACCTTCAGCCTTTTCAGAGGCAGGCTTCCTCTCTTTCACAGCTGTGTGTGTATGTGTTGGTAGGGTCGGTCTTCAGGGGAGCAGCTCTCCAGATTGGCTCTCGAAAAGACCACAGGTGAAGGCACTGATAACTACCTAAAGGTTATTTTGTGTGTTTTGTCTCCCATTGTACCAGCTCTTGAAATGTTGCCCCTGCACCCCCCAAACCCCCAGTCTCAAACTCCTAGACTCCTGCTTGTCGTCATTAGGTACCAGTGGCTCAGCTGTTTCACCACATCACTTCCTGTCTGAGTTCCAAGACGTTGCTTTTCTCAGTAGGCTACCAGGATCAGCAGTAGAAGGAAAATCCCAATCAGAGCTCATCTCAGACAAACCCAGTAGGAACCAGGAAAAGGTGTTCTTCTCTAGGCTGCCTTGCTTTCTCCTCTCTCTCTCTCTCTCTCTCTCTCTCTCTCTCTCTCTCTCTCTCTCTCTCTCTCTCTCTCTCTCTCCCTCCCTCTCCTCTCCCCCAGCTTCCCCTCCACCCTTCCTTTCTCTCTCTCCCTGTTGAGGATTCGGTCATGGTTTTCTGCCAACATTGCTACCTTTACTTACAAAACACAAAGGCCCTCACAGCTCACTTTTCTTTTTATTGCTGTCCGGGCAAGGGCGAGGTGAGATGCCAGCGCCCTGAATGCTGACATTCCTAAATGTTTCTTTTGCACTCTCGGCCAGATCATGATGGGGTAAGAAGACTCTCACCCGCTAGTCCCCAGCAGTCCAGTTGATGGGGGGCGGGGAGTGGCTGGGGAAGGCGGTGTTGTCACAGCTTGTTACAAATGGAAAATGAACGTCAGTGGCTGTCAGAGGAGCATCTCTCAACAGTCCCAAATTACTGCCTCAGGATTTATATGAAAAACAAAATGGGAAGTGTGGAAAGACAGAACTCTAATCCCTGCCTCATGCATGACAGGGGTTGTGTGTCGGCTTCGGTGAGGAACTATTGACCTCCAGCTGTATTGTTGTGTTTTTCCTCTTGGCTCTTTGCTCTTTGGGGGCCCGCCACCCAGCTCCCACATAAATACACACACGGGGACTTGTTCTTACTTATGAATGCCCAGCCTTAGCTTGGCTTATTTCTAGCCAGCTTTTCTTAAATTATCCTGTCTGTCTTTTGCCTCTGGGATTTTATCTTTCTTTATTCTATATACCTTTCTTTCTCACTCCATTGCTGATTATGTAGCTTGTTGGCTGACCCCTGTGTCCTCCTCTCCTTCTCCTTTTCTTGCTCCTTGATCTTTTTTCTCTCTTTTTCTCCTTCTATTTATTCTCTCTGCCTGCCAGCCCCACCTATCCTTTCTCCTGCCTTGCTACTGGCTGTCCAGGTCTTTATTAGACCAATCGGGTATTTTAGGCAGGCAAAGTAACACAGCTTCAC
The DNA here is from genome assembly GCA_902168405.1 of Peromyscus aztecus. Classification (NCBI taxonomy): domain Eukaryota; kingdom Metazoa; phylum Chordata; class Mammalia; order Rodentia; family Cricetidae; genus Peromyscus; species Peromyscus aztecus. Next base: position 25,416 of record CABHPQ010175962.1, on the reverse strand, counting down.
GGAATTAAACAAATGTAACATAAAAGAATGCAACACATAGCCAGGCAGTGGTGGTGCACGCCTTTAATCCCAGCACTCGGGAGGCAGAGGCAGGCGGATCTCTGTGAGTTCAAAGCCAGCCTGGTCTACAGAGCAAGTTTCAGGACAGGATCCAAAACTACACAAAGAAACCCTGTCTCGAAAAAAAAAAAAAAAAAAAAAAAGAATGCAACATATCTTTGCATCAATAAACAAATGTTCCACAGCATAAACAAATGTAATACATTTTAAAACAATATTCTACAACATCCAGCTATGTCCCAGAGGCCTATGGGAAGGTCTGATCCGGTGGGCTTACCTCCTTTTGCCATGGAAGAGAAGAATAAGATTCTCCTTTGAGCTCAGAGCATGTCATTATACTCCATTGCTAAACCTTCACCACAAACCAGGTAGAACAGGTGCTATTCTTTCAAAGAGGGGGAAACTGAGACTCAGGTTGTACTGGGCAGTATAGACCAGGCTATGCAGCAGTAACAAAGAGTCCCATAACTAATATGTTTTTCCCCATCATGCAGATGCCTCTTATTGAGACAGCAACCTAGCTGTTTTGTCTGATGTTTCCACCCCTTTAATAAAGAACATAAAGAACATCCTCTATCATTACCAGAGTGGGAAGAGAGTTATGTTGCAATATTTCACTCTGCTTAGATGTGGACTTCCTCTCATGTCATTTCTTTTAAAAAATATTTTATTTATTATTGTGGGAAGACCAGTGCACATATGTGGAGGTCAGAGGTCAACTTTTGGAGCTCTCTCTTTTCACCCATGTGAGTCCTGGAGATGGAACTCAGGTCATTAGGCTCTGCAAGAGGCGCCTTTACCCTCTGAGTCATCTCTCTACCCCCCCTCTCTTGTAATTTCATTGGCCAGGACTAATCCTGCCCCACCCCCTGGCAAGAGAGCTAAGATGCTGGTCAGGGGAAGAGGACTGAAGGCTGGTGAGCCAGGATCTGTCTAAAGTCAATGCTCAGGTTCTGTCCAGTGCCAACTAGAGGGAATCCCTTCCTGTCAGCCACAGGAGGCAAATGGCATGTTTGCACATCTCATGTACATATGCATCCTTTGTAGTCATATCCCATGTGTGTGTACATCCTCTGTGTGTGTGTGTGTGTGTGTGTGTGTGTGTGTGTGTATCCTGTGACAATCATTCATAACTCCATTTTACTAATATCTCAAGAACATGAAGCCAGGAGGGTGATAAGAACTGGCACACGAGAACTGGTAACTGAGATCCCCAGCCTGAGCATCTCCTGGGGCTTACATGTGGTTTGAGTATCCCCCAAGGGTCCCAGGTAGCTTAGTTCCCCAGCAAAAAGTGCTGCAGGAAGCCAAGGGTGGTGATGCACACTTCTAATCTCAGCACTTGAGGGTTAGAGACAGGAGGGTCAAGAGTTCAAAGTCATTCTCAGCTGCACAATAAGCTTGAGACCAGCCTGGGCTATGTGAGACTCTATCTCAAAAAAAAAAAAAAAAAGTTAATGAGAGCAAGTGGCAAAATCCCCATATTTGTGGCTCCTTGTGTATGTGAACTCATATATTTTATAAAAAGTAGCCACATGTCCCAGTGTCAGGCCCTCATCCTAGCCACCTGGTTTCCCATGCCTCTTTGGAAGCTGATCAAGTAGTGAGAGCAAGGATAAGGGGGCCTGTAGCCTGTAGCCTGTGTCTATGGTCATCTGAGAACAAAACTTGGGTATATACCACCATAGGAACTCGCTCCCAGCCCCTGATAATGGGCTAGTTCCACAGCTTGTGGCAAGGCCTAGATTTCCCTGATGCCAATGGTATCTGCCACTAAGACATGAAACCAGAGAACATTCTGGTGACAGATGGTGGGACAGTCATGCTGGCATTGACCTATCCAGATGATCTATACCTGTGGCCATTATACTCTGGCCCATGCTCAGGAAGGCCTTCTGCAGTCTCCATACCTGTGGACATGCGGGTCAGTGGCTGTATCTTTGTGATGATGTTCTGCCAAGAGCCTTCTGTACAGACTCCGAAGCTTGAGTTGAGTAAAGTCTTGAATCTGATCAGGCTTCCCTTGAGCTCTGCTTTTCCCCAGTGCGGTGATTCTCAACCAGTCATGACACCTTTGGCAAACCTCTCTCTCCAAAAATTTTTACATTACAATTCATAACAGTAGCAAAATTACAGTTATGAAGTAGCAGCAAAAATAATTTTATGATTGGGGGCGGTCACCACAACATGAGGATCGTGGCATTAGGAAGGTTGAGGACCACTACTCACCCGGGGATCTCTGTCTATGCTTGTGCTCTCTCATTACCACCTTTCATTTTACCCAGCATCATCACTTTCCCCTAACATCTGTCAGCCTCTGGAATTGCTTTGTCTAACTGTTGGTTCCTCAGTTGTCTGTCCCCTTCAGCATCCCATCTTAAGTCCCTGCAAAGCGAGCCTTTCCACCAGGCAGTGGTGGCGCACGCCTTTAAACCAGCACTAGGGAGGTAGAGGCGGGCAGATCTCTGAGTTCAAGGCCAGCCTGGTCTACAGAGTGAGTTCCGGGACAGCCAGAGCTACACAGAGAAACTCTGTCTCGAAAAACAAAACAACAAAAAACAAGAGAGAGAGAGAGAGAGAGAGAGAGAGAGAGAGAGTATTTGCTGCCAGCTTTGCTCAGTCCCTGGTACAGAGTCACATGTGTGGTGGCATATCCCTGTAATCCTAGCTCTCTGGAGGCTGAGAGAGGAGGGCCATGAGTTCCAAGCCGCCCTGAGCTACAAAGTGAGACTTGTCTGAAACTGAAAAGCATCTATCCTAGTTGGGAGGACTAATATGTGCTTATGAAACTGACATAGCACTGAGGTGCAAGCTGTTATTGGCCTCATTTCGGACCCCAGACAACCGCAGCAACAAGTGCATTTCTCGTCTCTCCTGGCCAGCCGGAGCCCAGCCCTTCTTCCCGCAGAACGGCCGCCATTCAGACGTGGACTTCAGAGCCTACCCTCTGCCCTTTCTCTAAACCCTTCTGTCTTGGCTTCTAGCACAAAGCAAAGGTGAAGAAAGCCTAGCCAGGCCAGAGGCTCTGTCCAAACAACACTCAAGCCACACGTAATTAAGTGCAGTCATTAGAGACCTCTCAAGTCAGACAATGGAAACACTAAGAGTTTCCAGTGAAACATGAACTTGGCGGAGCAGGCTGGACCTCAGGAGCCTCTGTGCACACCCAGAGATGAGAAAGCCTTCCTGTGTGGCCTGGGGGCGGGCGGGCGTGGGAGTGGATGAGGAGCAGCTGGGAAAAGGGGAGCCTGGGTGCTCCTCTAGCGACTTTCCCTTTTCTCCCTGGAATACAATCAAGCATGACCACAGGGAAGACTCTTGGGGGTAAAGGTAGGTGGCAGAGGGCTCTGGCCCTGTCCCACTCCAGTGTTTTTGTTTGGGTTTAGTTTTTGGCATAAATATGCTCTCAACAAGGAAGATGTGATCATACCTGCCCTGCCCCACACCCTTCTTCTCACTTCTCCTGCCGTTGCATAGCGTTCAGCACTGGGATTTTTATGGTTGTATAGTACTCCACTATGTGTTAGCTATTCCGTCTAGCTAGTCCTTGGTCATTAGACATTTGAGCTGTATCCAATGTTCTTTCCAGTTGTTTCCAGTTTTTATGAGCAGCTTGGAATTTGTCCGGGAACAAAATCCCAAAAGCAATATTTCTATATTAAGAGGTTTCTATGCAGCTAGTTTGGGCAACGCCTTTTGAATTTACTTTTATCTATCTATCTATCTACCTACCTACCTACCTACCCATTGGTTTTTTGAGACAGGGTTTCTCTGGGTAGCCTTGGCTATCTTGGAACTCACTCTATAGACCACGCTAGCCTCAAAATCGAAATCAGAGATCTGTCTGCTTCTGCCTCCCGAGTGCTGGGATTGAAGGTGCACAGCACCATGGCATCTGAAGTGTATTTTTTGATGTTGTTTTGTTTTTTTGAGTTAGGGTTTCTCCATGTAGCCCTGGCTGTCCTGGAACTCGATCTGTAGACCAGGCTCACCTTGAACTCACAGAGATCCACCTGCCTCTGGCTCCCAAGTGCTGGGATTAAAGGCATGCGCCACCACTGTCCAGCCTACAGTGCATTTTTAATTTGAAGAGTGTTAATAACTGCAGTCCACTACTTTATTTTTTTATCACTATTTTTTGTTCTGTTTTGTTTTGTTGTTTCTGTTTTTTGTTTGTTTGTTTGTTTGTTTTGAGACAGGATTTCTCTGTGTAACATCTCTGGCTGTCCTGGAACTTTGTAGACCAAGCTGGCCTCGAACTCAGAGATCTGCCTGCCTCTGCCTCCCGAGTCAACGGACTCTTTTAACCTCCTTCTCCATCTTTGGTTGCCTACTACGGAAGCTAGGAAAAGTCAAAATTCACTTCTTCAGACTATGTTGCGGCGTAGGGTGACCTGCATGTGCTACAGTGAGAGTCAAGAGATCTCTCCTGAAGGGCTTCTGAAAGTATTTTCCTTCTTGATGAAAGGAGAGAAGTCACGTAGTATGCTGTCTCTTATCACATTTGACCTGTGCCCTCTTCCTAACCTCTGACTCTCATCCTGTGAATGTATGATGAGCTCTGACAGCCATCTAGTAACCATGAAGTAATAAGCCTAAGGAGAAAAAACCCTCATAATGGTAAGTCCTTTTTCATGTCTTAAGGCTACTGAATCTGCCTGGAGATGCATTACAATCCAACTACCAAAAGGATGTCAGTGGTTCCCATAGTCAGTGGTTCAATAAGCCTATAGAACTCCCTGTTACCCAAGCTGCAGCACAACCGAGTAAAATCTGGCTATCTGAAAAGTGTGGTGATGCCAAGGCATCAGTGCATCAGCGCTGTACTTTTGGGGGGCCGGAGGGAGACTTGAGACAAAGTCTCACTCAGTACATAGTATTCCTGGCCAGCCTGGAGCTTGCTGTGTAGACTAGGCTGGACTTGTAATGATCCTCCCAGTGCTAGGACTATAGGTGTTTTACACTGTGCCTGGCTTGCTGCATTCGGAAACCCACCCTGGCCTGGAACTCACTATGTAGACCAGGTTGTCCTCAAACTCATGGCATGCTGGGAATAAGGGTGTGAGCCGCTACGCCTAGCTGCTCCTGTGCTTTTTAGAGTTCTGCAGGTGATTCCAAAATGCATCATCTGAGAGTCAGTGGTGTAGCAGGTGCTCTCAAGCTTTCGTGTGCAGACAGGCCACCCACGCATTTTGTGAAGCTCCACGCCTGACTCCGTAGCTACAAAGCCGGGCTGGGAAGCTGGCGAGTCAATGGCTGCCAGGCCAGGGACTGTGGGAGGCGTGGCAGTTCTTGTGCTCACAGATAAGTACTGGGAAAATCAGGAATGTTAAACAGACAGGGCTGTCTCTTCAAAGGGAGAGGTGCACAACCTGTTTCTCCGCCCAGAAGCCTGGGAGAGGACATGGTTAATAGCCTGGTGACCTTTGCACTAATTGTGCAGCCAAGGCCACAATGGATCCTCCCCCCAGCCACTTATCATGAGCTTGTCTATCTCTAGACCCCATCTTATGGAAGATGTTATATGTACTTTACAAAGAGTTTGGATGTAGCCACATCTTAGGCTTTATTGTGCACACAGGACTGAGTTACTTATCACTAGGAAAGTTTTCACCAAATTGTGCTGTGCTTAAATATGCCTGTACTAAACTACTCAGGGTCAGACTCTCAAAGTTTGAACCGACACGGGCTACTTAGTCGTGTTGAACCAAACTATCTTCTTGCCTCCTACAGATTGTTACTCTGCCGGCCATGGTGGTCACAGAAACCCCTGCAAGGGACCACTGTCTCGTTGGCTGGAGTGGGGCCTCTTCTTTCTGTCCCAGGTACTCTGAGAAAACAGGAAGAGCTGCTCCCTGCCCAGGCTCCCTCAGCCTGTGTGTATGACACCAGTCCTGAGCTGTGGCCAGCGGTTCGGCAGCTGGTACATCAACTGAGCTTAGTGACGGCCTGAGTGTACTGCTCACCGCGGGCCACCGCCGCTCCTCTAACGGGAGCAGCTCCTGAGGCGGCAATTAGCTCCCCTTAGACAGTCAGGGTGGGGCTCATGGTGGGTCCTGAGCTAGCCACACAGCACACAAGTCCACTACCACGACAGAGGTAGTAACACACAGTCACCTCTGTGGGTGGGCGGAGGGGATGTGAGGACCTCTTAATGGCTTCATCAAGTATGTACTTAGAGAGCCTGTTTCACAAAAAAAAAAATAAATAAATAAAAAAATAGCCGGGGGCGGCGGCGGCAGCAGCGCACGCCTTTAATCCCAGCACTCAGGAGGCAGAGCCAGGCGGATCTCTGTGAGTTCGAGGCCAGCCTGGGCTACAGAGTGAGTTCCAGGACAGGCTCCAAAGCTACACAGAGAAACCCTGTCTCGAAAAACCAAAAATAAATAAATAAATAAATAAATAAATAAATAAATAAATAAATAAATAAAACAAAACCAGTTCCAATAAAGATTACCTTAGACTCCAATTCTTGCCATAGGATTCATGAGTGACCACTAGGCAGTACAGTAGGATTTTCCTTTCTTGGAACACCTCTGACTCTCAAGAGTTTTCCTTCCTTCTCCTTAAGAAGTCTACGCTCGCCTCTCCTCGTTGCGTAATATTTGTTTACCGCTGTGTGAAGCAGTGTCACCATGATTGGTTTAACAAAGAGCTAAATGGCCAATAATTAGGCAGGAGAGAATAGGCGAGATGTCCAGGGAGAGAGCGAACTCTGGAAGAAGAGAGGCAGAGAGACGCCAGCTGGAATCTGAAGAAGGCGGACTGGACTTAACAGTACAGAGCAGAGGTAACCGAGCCACGCGGCAGAAGGTCGATTAATAGAAACAGGTTAATTTGAGTTATAACAGCTGGTTGGGAACAAGCCTAAGCTAAGGTCAAACTTTCATAATTAATAATAAGTCTCCGCAGCATTATTTGTGAGCTGGCGGCCCAAAGAAAAATCTGACTGTGATTCCTTATTATCCTTCAGAGACATCAATCTCTGAAGCCATTGGCTCGGGGTGGCTTTGGTGAGTGTTGGTGTCCGGCACCCTAGCTCCCCGAGTTAAGCTCATCAAGATCCAAGAAAGGCTCCATCACTCTCAAAAAATTTCCAGCATGGCTTTCTCTCCCAGCCTTCCCGTGGCCTTCACCTCACCTCAGTTTCACATTTAGCTGTCTGTCAAGGGTAGGCTGTTTAGGTAGCATCTTTTTTCCTTAGTTTCTGTTTCCCATTATTCTAAAAACCCAGTTTCCAAAAGCAGTGCTAGTCAGACTGCATTTGGTGGCACACTCCTGGGCCCCAGCACTCAGAGGCAGGAAGACCAGGAGTTTAAGGTCAGCCTCTGGTACGTAAGTAATCTGAGACCTTCTGGAACAAGTGTGACACTGTCTCGAAACAAGCAAACATAAAGACATTTCCCAGGAAGCACAAGCAGGGAGACCGCCACAGTCTAGGCCAGCCTCGTCTACAGAGTGAGCCCCAGAGTAAGACACTGTCTCAAAAAACAAACCATTGGCACTGGTAAGGTGTCTCAGCAAAGAAGGGTGCTTGCTGCCAAGACTAGAGACCTGAGTTCCATCCCTGGGACCCACGTGGTAGGAAGAGAGAACTGACCATAAGCTGTCCTCTGACCTTCACATGCCACCTCAGGTTGTGATGATAGGGATGTGTGTGTGTGTGTGTGTGTGTGTGTGTGTGTGTGTATGTGTGTATGTGTGTGTGTGTGTGTGTGTGTGTGCACGCGCACTGTAACTAGTTAAGTGGTTGGGTTTTGTTGTTGTTGTTGTTGTTGTTTTAAGACAGGGTCTCACGATGTAGCTCTGGATGTCCCTGAACTCACTCTGTAGCCCAGGCTGGCCTGGAACTCACAGAGATCCACCTGCTTCTGTCTCCTGAGTGTTGGATTAAAGGCGTGCACTACTATGCTCATTTTAGTTAAGTGTTTTAAAAAAAAAATAGGAAGAAAGAAAGGAAGGGAGGGAGGAAAGGAAAGAAAAGAGGTGTTGATGGTACTTCAGGCCACTGAGAAATTCGGGCAGATGCCTGCCATCCCTACACCTGCTCCCACTTCCTCCTGTCCCAGTTCCACCTGTGGGAGCCTGCTCCCACCTTTTGAAGGGTTCTCAGGTGGAGGAGAGAGGAATTAGAAATGATAGATAGAAAGAGACCTAGCTGACAAGAAGAAAGACAGAAACACAGGATAGCGTCGGGAGGGCCTGGGTCAATACCCAACAGACCCATCCTTTATTGAAAGGGGCTTTTTATAAAATGCCAAGGGGAGAGGCAAAAGACGCCCCCCCCTGCAAGATCAAAGCACACAGTACAGCCAAGTGTAGATCCTTCCAAACACCTGGTAAACACGCCCGCGGCCAAATCATCACCTTCTGCAGCCCTGCTGGGTAAAGCAAGCCCACAAGCCCTGCGTAAGTTCTCACTAGGAAGCCTCTGTGGGTCTCCACATCCACCCACACCTGACCAGCACAGCATCCTCCAGCTGTGCTGCAGCTCTGAAGCCTCTGCTAGAATGTACCCGATTAGCCTCTCCTTCCCCTACACATCTGCCTGGCTAGTCTATTTTGCTTACTTCCTCTGGTCCCCTTTTCAGCATAATCCCTCAACTAACTTGCAGCTCCTTGTGGGTCCCTAACATCCCATTCTCTTCTGACCTTGACCTTGAGACTGCCCTGACCTCCGACTCTGGGTTTAAACATTGGGGCTGCTCAATGGCTGCTAGTCTTCCTAAATGAGGTTGTAAGGGTGGGGCCCTTGTCCAATAGATTAGAGGAAAACACAGGAGAGCAAGTGTGTGCTCCACCGGTCCCCATTCCTTCTTCCCCCTTCTCTCTACTCCCCTCTTCCTGTCATAGAAGAGGTACTGGATACCCAGCAAGAAGGCAGCTGTCTGAGGAGAACAGAATTTAGACTGAAAGGTGGCCTATACGCATCTTGATCTTAGACTTTTCTGCCTTCGAATTATGAGAAAGAAATGTGTGTTAAGGCTCTAGCCTGTGGCATCTTGTTATTGTAGCCTCAAGAGACTGCCACATCCACCCAAGAGGCTCAGCTGTCCTAGGGTCAGCAGATGACCCAGGCAGGGGGCAGGGGACTGAGGGAATGAATCTGTGCCACCGTACTCTAGCCAGTCCCTGAAAGCCTACCCAGAGAGCTTGCCCCAAGGAATGTACCAGGCAGCTGTGTCCTCCAGGAAGCCTCTGGATGACACTCTCCCTATCCCTTCAGAGTGTCACACACACACACACACACACACACACACACACTCAGTAAAGTCCCTTCCTTCTCCTGGGCAGGACCAGGCACATGCTCTCATCCACCCACTGAAGGGTGTCAGTCACCTGAGCCTGTTCGTGTCTCTCTCTGGATTCCTGTCAGCAGAGATTCCTAAAGTTTACTGGGGAAACAGAAGAAAAAAGGCAATCTCCAGGGAAGGGGGTTAAGGGCTAAATCCTAGTACCCATTCCCAGAGCCCCATGCATCCAGCCATGTCCTGCATCTGAGTCTGTAGTTTAAACAGACTGCAAAGTCAGCTGGTGACAGACCCTGCTTTCTTTGGGCTGGGTAGGTATCCTGAGCATCAGAACTTTGCAGCCCTCTCTTGTTCCCCAACCTTTCCCCAACTCTGCTGGGCAGTCCCTGTTGAGAACCAGCACTTACTGTGTACTCCAGCAAGTACTGACCTGAGGGTTGCTAGATCGATCCCGGCATCATCCTGGGAGGGGTGAGTCATTCCTGCGGGCTGCCAACTGCGAACAGTTGGGTCTGGCCAGCAGCTCCAGAGCACTGCTGGTTGCTGAGGAAATACAAAGAGACATTACTGTCTCAGAGTTTCCACCCCCATGGAAGCCTGTGCTGGGAAGTACTTCACAGCCAGCCTGGGCGCCGGGATGAAGGATAAGGGGGTGTCTGTGGCGCCGGGTGTCCACTCTGTGCCAGGAAAGCTCCAGCCCAGGCTGTGTCTGGACTAGTTCAGTCTTCCCAGCAGACTTGCAAGTTGGGGTGTCACAGGTGAGAAAATGAGGTCCACAAATATGAGGTGGCTGACCATGAAGAAAGGTGGGTGTGACCTGGACCAGGCATCTCTCTAAGCACCGCACGGTACAGAAGCAGGCCCTGGCATTGCCTCTTGTGCACTGTGGGACCTGGGAGTCTGCTAAGCAGGAGGGTTGAGGGGGAGTCACCCCCAGAAATGTCTCATTTCCCCCTGCTCTGGCCTGATTGCCCCCACAGAACAAGAATGAGATCCAGGTTGAGCAAGACCCCATTCCACCCACCAGGACTATGCACTTCTTCAGGGCAGAGAGCATTCAGCAAGGTCTGTGAATGGAGGGCAAGTCCTGAGGTGATCCAAGAGCTACAAAGTTGGGGGTGGCCAGGGAGGACAGAGAAGCCAGCGCTCCCAAGAAGGTTACCCAGTCCAGCTGAGTGGCTCTGACTAATGACTTAAAATGACTGTGCCTCTGTGTCTTCCTCTACAAATGTAGAGTGTCTCTTGTGCATGTGTGAGGACCGGACACATCACAACCAACGAATTGTCAAGTTACTGTTCTGATCACCAGTGCCATTACAGTTTGGTTATTGTCCCTGTTCTCTGGTTGGACTCTGGGCCACTGTTCTGAGACTGGACCACAATTCTGGGCCTCTTCAGTCTCATCTTAGGTATGCTCAGAGCAGGTGACCCAGCAAATGGGCTTGGCGGACTTGAGGGATGGCCCCCAGGAAGCCAGTGGTACTCAACCTGGGTTGCATGTTAAAACCACCTGTGGAGCTTTTAGAGATCTTCATACCCCTAAATTAAAACCCCTGGGAGTAGGAGTCAGGCCTGGGTGTTTTTGGAAGTTCCCAGAAGATTCCAGGCAGCGGAGTTGGAAGCAGGATTCCAAGCTACTGACTCATGCACAGGAGAGGCAACATTTGTTGATTGTAGCTGGGTCCTGGGAGTCAGAGGAGTTTGGCCTTTGACCTACTGGCAACTTAATCTTGAGAATGTTTAAGGCACCAAAGACTCAGTTCTTCATTTCTAAGGTGGGGGATGACAGCCATTAACAGACAGGTCTTGAAGAACAGATTTAAGTTAAATATGGTACCTGACATATAACAGACATTTATTATATATAGTTATTATAGTCCATAGCTGAAAATCCCTTGATGATGGGATCTCTTTCCAACAACCAGATAAATTGTTATAACACCACACACACACACACACACACACACACACACACACACACACACACGCACATATACATAGACATGCACACATACACTGCACATACTCATGTGCAAACATGTGCATGTGCACACACACACACACACACACACACACACACATACTCACACACATGCTCACCGCAGGTGAACACTCTCCTGTTCTAAGCCTTGCCAGCTCCCCTCTCCCCTCCCCATTGCTTCCTGAGATTGTAATGTTTATGGGATTGCCTCTGGGAACCATCTCAGATCTCACTTTAGGACCATCCTTGGGTCCCATTTGATGGCACTGCTGCTGCTGGAAGATTCTTCTGGGCAGGGCTTTCTTATTTAGAGCTTTCAAATTCCGGGGTTAGGAATGGGGGAGGGGTTCCCAATGCACCCACCCAGCAAAAGCTGCACACCCTGGCTCCAGAGTTTAGTTTCCTTGCTTTGGGCTAAAATTATCTTACCCCATGCTGATTGGAGACTCTGGCAACTGAATCCTTTCAGTTAATTAAAATGCAGAAATGTCAATTATTACTTATTATGCATGTTCTTTCCCACAAATCTCTCAAGTATGTGATTTCTAGAGAAGGAATCTCAGCAGCACAAGGGTCCACAGGGGAATGGGATCCTTAGATTGGTTGGCAGGTTGAGGGTCACTGAGACTGGACCCCTCCCTCATAGTCAGCAGCTTGGGAATCCAGAAACTGGAACAGCAAGACTCTGAGGACTCGTCAAAAGGGTGGAATATGAGTTCTTTTCTTTATTTTTGTTTTTGTTTTTGAGACAGGGTTTCTCTGTAGTTCTGGCTGTCCTGGAACTTACTCTGTAGACCAGGCTGACCTCGAACTCAGAGATCTGCCTGCCTCTGTTTTCTGAGTGCTGGGACTAAAGGCCTGCGCCAGCATAGCCTGGTTTATGAGTTGCACCTTTGAGATTACAGGATCATTACAAGCTACAGCAGAAGGCTTGTGGAACTCAGTAGAGACATACCGTTGTCCCTTCGGGAAGAGTTAGTCTAAACAGGGCTGGGGCTGAGTTCAGCGGTAGAGCACCTGCCTAGCACATATGGGGCTTAGGTTCAACCCTCAGTACTGCCAAAAAAGTTAGTTCAAATGAGCCTGTCAATCACCTGGACAGGAAACATGCCTCAGGAAACTCCCAGAAACTTTAAGAAACAGTATAAAGCCGACCCAAAAACGTAGGTCAGCACAGTGCACGCTCAGTCCCGAGAGTGTTTTCCTGTGCAGTGGACACTTTGGCCGTTGCCCTTTACCACCCTTCAGAGGGGCTGTGATTTTGTAATAAACTCCACCTGCCTTCTATCCCACACTCTGTGTGTCTTGTTTGAATTCACTTAACAGAGATTGTAAGGACCATGGAACCAAGCAGACACCAGAGGGAGATCCTAGCAGTGATATGATCAGGCACCCCATACAGGACAGGACCAATCAGGAAGTGGTGGTGGAACAGACAAGCATAGGAGATAACTTGGTACCCTGGGACCCCATTTGGCCTTGGCGATGTACATTCTCTGTTCTTGTGATGATGCCCTTGGAGGCCTGGTTCCTTCCCCTGCACATACTATATACATGTGCACATCTTCAAACAATGTACCTGAAACCCTCAGAGATTCTGACTCCTCACCTGCATTGGGATCCACGTCTTCCCACCTCTGAACAACAGTATGAGTTTCCCTGGTAACAATCAAATGTCGACAGCTTCTAATCAAGTCTATTCCCCATGTATCCAGGTCTGAAGAATAGAAGGGCCAACACTGCCTGAACTACTTCTGGGTGCATGCGCAGAAGACAAAACAGTGTCCTCTAGTAACCTTTCAGGGAGAACCCCTTAGTTACCATCTTATGCCTATGTATAACTTGGGTGTGTATATAATTAAAATCAGATGCATTATGGGAAGGAATATTTGCAGTAGAGAAATGATTATATAACCTAACCTATCAATCAAATTAGGAAACCACCCAAACTACAACCCTTCAAAAACAGCCCCCCTTCCCTTAGACTCCGTAGAAAGAGACCCCAGGCTGTAGCCACGGACCCCCGAGTATTCTCACTCATGTGGCCTGCTGTCCATCTTGATAGTACGGCCTTCTTTCGTCTGTCACTTTGCTCCAAGTAAAAATCATCTTGCACCTTTTGCAAACCTGTGCAAACCCTTATGTTCAGTTCTTTGGATAAGAGGTCAAGAACGTGGAAACACCTAGCCCAGACTCCAATCACTGTAAACAATTTATCTTCAGGCATGAGCTCAGGTCAAAAACTCCGCTACTGGAGCCATTCTGGTGGGAAGGGCTGACCTATATACTCTTGAGAAATAGCAGGAAGTCACGCCCACTACTTGCCTTCATCTTAGGTCAGGACTATCATCCAGGAGGTGGGTGAGAACTTAGTCAAGGGAAGCCATTTTTGTAGGTCTTTGCCTTCACAGACAAGAATATTGTAATATTTACCTTTTCTGAAGTCCCACCATATTCCAAGACGTTACATATTCTCTTACTGAATTCTCTACAACCTTCAACATTAGGTACTGATGCCTCCAGACAAGGGCCTTCATTCAGTTATTTAAAATGTTTTTGAGGGGCTGAGGCAATGGCTTAGTTGGTAAAGTATTTTCTATACAAGTATGAGGACCTGAGTTTGGAACCTCTGCACTCATGTAACACAAACATGGCAGCATACTCCTCTAATGCCAACGCTGGGGAGGCAGAGACAAGTGGGGTCTCTGGGCTTGCTGGTCAGTCAACCTAGCTGGATCAGTGAGACCCAAGTTAATCTGGAGACCCTGTCTCAAAAAATAAGGTGGGGAATGATTGAGGAAGACACTCAAGGTTAACATCTGGCCTCCATGCAAGTGCACAGACTCGCATTTATTGGTACGTTGGCACGTGTCTGTAATGCAAGCATTCAGAAGCCAGAAGCAAGATAACTGCAAGTTTAAGGAAACTTGGACTATAGAGTGAGTCCAGGCCAGTGGGACAACATAGCAAGGCTGTCTCAGAAAGACCAAAGACAGTGGATGTGGCTCAGAGATAGAGTGTTTGCCTAACATGCATAAGGCACTGAGTTTAATCCCCAGGGCTAAATGTGTGTGTGTGTGTGTTCACATATTTAGCCCTGGGGATTAAACACACACACACACACACACACACACACACACACACACACACACACACACACACAC
>CABHPQ010175962.1:0-10950 GCA_902168405.1 Peromyscus aztecus | reverse complement strand
CACACACACACACACACACACACACACACACACACACACACACACACTTCACTGAGATCCCCACCATGTCATCAAATCCTTTCGGAAGGTGGGTACTCCTCAAGGCATCCTCTCCCTTGGGTTGAGACCATGGACTTCTTCCCTCTGCTTCTTTACCTTGCTGCCCTGGGTCTACGACTCAGAGTAATTTCTTCTGTTATGTCCATGCTAATCTGACTCCGATGCTTGTCTGAAAAACTAAAGGAGGTGGCTGTCCACACTTAATCTGTGATATCGATGGATCCCTCAGGGACTTGTGCTCTGATAGGCGGTGAGGTCATTGTCCATCTAGAGGAGCGGTTGATCTTATCCGAATGGTTGGAAATTTCCATTCCAGACGGCTCTCTTTCTGTGATATAGAAATGTTACCGAAAATATTTGAAGACACACAGCTGAACTCAAACAAACAAGGAAAAACCCCAGCTTCCCGAGATGATGGAAGAACTCCAAACCAGACAGAGAAGGAAAGCGGAGCCTGGGGCTGGAGGATTTGATCTAGATAAAGGGCCTCAGTGCTTTGAAGGAAGCAGCTCCAGCTGTTTGATTCAGGATGTAAGAAACAGTTTTGTTTTGTTTTCTACCAATGGTGGACAGCCCTCCGAAGACCAATATTCCATAACCGCCCCATCTTGAAACGCTTGTGTATGGGTCTGTTTGCTTACACCTGGACATTCCTGAGACTTGCCTCGAGCATGTTTTCCCCCTTTGCACTGATTATGTATGAATTAGCCAACTGTGTCATGTTATAAGGTCAAGGACCCATCAGTGGGACAAGATACAGTCACCACCATGTTAGAATTGAAGCTAAGTGACCTGTCCACCTCGGTGTTTGGGTCATGACATGTCCTTTTTGTTTATTTTATTATTTTTTTTTTTTTTTTTTTTTTTTTGTTTTCGAGACAGGGTTTCTCTGTGTAGCTTTGCGCCTTTCCTGGATCTCGCTCTGTAAACCAGGCTGACCTCGAACTCACAAAGATACGCCTGGCTCTGCCTCCCGAGTGCTGGGATTAAAGGTGTGCGCCACCACTGCCCGCTGACATGTCCTTTTTGTAAAAAAGAATTTGCCTTACCAGGTTACTGTTTCTCTGTTCACATGTTTCTTTGTGTGACACTGGAAATATTCTCATCCAACTAGGAGAGGAACTAATCTCCCTCAATAGAGTTTAGAATCTTAAAGAACATTCTAGGCAGAAAACAAAAACTGGAAAAACTACCAACCAGGCCAGGAGTGGTGGTGCCCATCTTTAATTCCAGAACTCAGGAGGCAGAGGCAGGCAGATCTCTGTGAGTTCAAAGTCAGCCTCATCTACATAGTGAGAACCAGTCTCAAAACAAAACAAAAACTTAAAAGAACCCAATTCCCTTGTAGCTCAAATTGGTTGTTTGTTGTTGTTGTTGTTTCGAGACAGGGTTTCTCTGTGTAGTTTTGGAGCCTGTCCTGGATCTCGCTCTGTAGACCAGACTGGTCTCGAACTCACAGAGATCTGCCTGGCTCTGCGTCCCGAGTGCTGGGATCAAAGGTGTGCGCCACCGCCGCCCGGCTTGTAGCTCGAATTCTAATTGGTCTTAATAATAAAAACCCAGAGTGGGATATTGGGGTAATATGCTGAAAGATCAGAGAAGTAAAGGAGCAGCCACTGTCACCTCTGACCTCCACGAGGACTCAGACCGAAAAGGCTTGAGCTCCTGTCTCCTCCCGCCTTACATTCCTCTCTCTGCCCAGCCATATCCTTTTCTGTCTCCACCTCCCTACTGCTGGGATTAAAGGCGTGTGCCACCACTGGCTAGCTTCTAGGGTTAACCGGTGGCTAGCTCTGCACTCTGATCTCCAGGCAAGCTTTATTTGTTAGAGCACAAACAAAATATCACCACATCCCCAAACAACAACAACAACAACAACAAACAAACAAACAAACAACCCACAACAACCAATCAATTCTACAGGAGGAGAACAAAGGCACCTCACTGTCCAGGGCTTGGGTGTGAAAAGTTGCTATAAAAGATGGATGGCCCAGGCCTGTCCTGCATGGCAGAGAGACAGACGGTCCCCTTTGTGTCCTTCTGAACCCAGCTGCCTTGTGTCCCTGCCTTTGTTTATCAGATTATTGAAACAAAAGACACCCCCCCCCCAAACACACACCAAAATCAAATTCTCTCAGGAGCATATTCCCAAAGAAAAGGTTGAAGTTAAAACTTGTCGGGTGATCTTGTAAGGAGACTCTGAGCTGAAACAACGGTGGGTGAGGACCACATCTTTACCAGACTGCTTAGTCACACATCTCACTTGCCTTCTGTTAGTCTCCATTTTTTTGAGGCAGGGTATCTAAAATGTATCTCTGGCTGTCCTGGAACTCTCTATGTAGACCAGGCTAGCATCGGACTCACAGAGATCTGCCTGCCTCTGCCCCCTGAGTGCTGGGATTAAAGGTGTGTGCCACCATGCCTGGCCTTCTTGCCTTCTATTTAAACCTTACCCTATGCCAGAGTCTTGAAGATGAACTTGGAATTGTGTGTGGCTCCTATTGTCCTTCTTCCCAATATGACCACATTGGAAAAAAAAATCTCCTTTTCACTATTGACTAGGTTCTTTTGGTTTGCTTATTGAGGATGGGATCCACTCAGGGCTAAGGTGGAGCTTCCTGTAGGTATGGTAGATCCATTCTGGGCTCCAGGAGTTTGGTAGTTACACAGACATTAGTAGCCTTGGGGGCCATTGAGGACAATCTCTCTGCTGGTCAGTTTTGGACCCCACCTCCTGTTTTCCTGAAAGCTATTTCCTTCTGATCACAAGGATGGCCCCGGGTAGAGAGAGACATGACATTCTGATTGGTCCCAAAGATTAGGACCCTACATACTGTTGTCTCCTCACTTAAGACTTAATTCAAATGGTAAGACTGGCAAAACCACTCAGTGGGTAAAGACACTGAGTTTAGTTCCCTGGACCCACAGGGTAGAAGGAGATAACCAAGCCCTGCAAGTTATTCTGTGTCTTCCACATGCACACTGTGGCACCATGTGTTGGGCGGACACACACACACACACACACACACACACACAGCTAATCTAACATAGTGTCTCAAGAAAGCTGATTCACCTGAAGATCTACTAAGGGGATGGGAGGAATAATTATCCCCTTAAGGAGATGATGTATTCACACCTCCCAGAAGTCCTGCCCCCACACAGCTGCTCGTAGAGTATCTGCCTTGCAGTGCTGTTAAGTCTAGCCATTTTATGAGTTCTAACTTCTAATTCAAAAAGTGTTCTTCCCTTTTTCTCCTGCTTTATTATTATTATTATTACTATTATTATTATTATTATTATTTCCAAGACAGGGTTTCTCTATAGACCAGGCTGGCCCTCAAATTCAGGGATCTGCCTGCCTCTGCCTCCCAAGTGCTGGGATTAAAGGCCTGTGCCTCCACGCCTGGCTCCCCCCCCTTTTTTTTTTCATACTTCTGTCAATGCTTTGGGACTTCTACCTCTCTGAAGACACCCCCCTCCCGGATTCTATAGCTGTTTGCACACCTCCATTGCTGACCACGCCAACTTTCTTGAACTGTAACTTGGAAGGTGTGACCTTTTCTCTTTTCCATCGCCCTCCTCCTCCTGGCAGCTGCCAAGATTTACAACAGATTGCTCTGTTGTTTTTCTCTCAACTCTGATAAAACTGTCCTCAAGCTTCCTTCCAAGTCTGCTTCTAAATTCTTTTATTAACAAGGCTGGGAACCCATAAAATGGAACCCAGTTTCCCCAGAACACAAGCCAACTGCCCGTGGACCAGGATGGCAGCCTGGGATGCAAACAATTGTCTAGCTTCCTAGATGACGTCTCCCAGGAAAGGAGGCCAGGAGTTCCACAAGGAGCTGGATTTTACCACTCTTGTCTCTTCAGTCACTACGTTGGTGCTGAACACTTAACCCAGAGCATGATGAAGGAGGGAGGTAAACAGGAAGGGCACATGCACCTCCAGGAAGTGTAAAGATGCAGGTTTCTCTGGGCCAGGCTCACATGGAGCCGTAACTCGCCAGAATTGTCTCAATATTGAAAGGCTTCCCTTTGGTCTGTTAGTCCTGAGCCACCAAGTCCCCACGTACTCTAACTGTTCCTGCTCCTCCCAGGGGTCCCTCCACCCCTAGGGTTCTGCCCCTGCCCCTCAAGCTGCAGCCAGGTCTATATGACCAGCCCCCTCCCCCAGGGGGTCAATGACTCTGTGGAATGTCACCAGTGTTCATGGGTCTTCTCTGCTGTGGGAGCAGTTACTTCCTGGCAGAGGGATTTGACATGGCAATGCTCATACAAACCACTTAGCTGAGACCACAGGGAACAGATTCATGTGGGCACAGCATGTCAAGTCATACTGAACTTAATTTTTTTTTTCCTAGCCCTGGTTGCATTCACTTTTAACCCTAGCACTCATGAGGTAGGGGCAGGCAGATCTCTGAGGGTCTTCATAGCAATTTCTAAGATAGCCAAGGCTACACAGAGAGACCCTGTCTCAAAAAAAAATTAAAATTTTTCTATCGATTTACGTAGTTTGTGTATATGTGTGTGTGGGGGGGGCAAATACATGCCATGGCACACACGTGGATGCTGGAGGACAACTTGGAGTCAGTTCTCTCTTGCTACCATGTAGGACACAGGGGTTGAAATTGGGACATCCGGCTTGGCAGCAAATACCTTTAGCAGCTGAGCCATCTCACCAGCCCATTTAAAACTTTTTTACTTTAACTTATTTTTATTTAATTAAAATTAATTAATTACTTAATTATTTTGAGACAGAGTTTCACTGTGTAGTCCTGGCTGTCCTGGAACTCACTCTGTAGACCAGGCTGGCCTCGAACTCACAGAGATCCACCTGCTTCTGCCTCTGGAGTGCTGGGATTAAAGGTGTGTGCCACTACTGCCCGGCTTATTTTTATTTTTACATTTACGTTTTATTTATAGGTACCTTTATTAATTACTGTTCTCATCCTTGTAACAAACCACCTGACCGAAGCGTCTTAAATGTGGAGGGCTTTATTTTGGCTCGGAGGGTATATAGTGCATCCTGGTGGGGAAGACGTAGCCTGGGCCGCGGTGAGTATTGCTTCTCCGGTATTGCCCATCAGGAAATGGAGAGACCTGGGCTGGAAAGGAGAGGCCCAGTCCCAGAGGCAGATGTCCGCCGACCAGGCTTTATATACCAGTGTTTCCACAACCTCCCACAACAGCTGGAAACCAAGCACACAAATACATGAGTCCACGGGGGACATTCTGCATTCAAACCGCAGCGGCTCCTCAGCTTGTTCTCACACTCAGGTAGTACCCACGCAGTCCCTTTGGGGTGCCATACTATTTGATCTGTCAGAAAAGCCTTAGAACTAGAAAACCTGGGCCCTGCCCTGGCTCGCAGAAGGCAGGCAATACTCAGCATCTCTGAACTCCTGTAAAAACCTCCCTGCGCCAGGTTGCCTGGGGGATAAAGGCATTGAACACAGCTCAGTCCTCTTCTCAAGGTCTTTTGCTAAATCCAGACCTGTAAATAGAGCTGCGAAGGATCTGCCCCCGCTTGCTGGCTCCCGCTGTTCCCAGAAGCCCTCCCAGTCTCTGCTGTGGTTGCCAGGAGGCCGCGCATTATAACCAGATGCTCCCTGGACCAACTAGCATCTTCCCTGCTCTTCAGGCTTGCGGATGACAAAGAGGGACTCTCTGCATCCGCCTCTGCACTGCCCGTCTTGGTCCTGGCGAGTGTGACCCGTTGCTGGAAGGGCTCCCTCCTGCTATGACTCATCGGTGTGTAGCCCGCTTGGTCTCCATCCCACACTACACCTGCACTGTACACACTCAGCTGGGGAATTCTTTCACACATTCACGCGCATGCTTGTATATTCCTATTTCCCTCTCCACACCTATACTTACCTACCCACACGGAATGCTCCCTACAGGAGGACACGTGCATGCATATGAAGTCATGTCAGGTACACCACACATTCTTTCAAAAACTTGTTTTGGGGGCTAGAGAGATGGCTCGGTGGTTAAAAGCACTTACCACTCTTCCAGAGGACCCAAGATCAATTCCTAAACCTGCAATCGCTGGCTCACCAACTGTAACTCCAGTTTTTCTGGCCTCCTTGGGCACCTCAGTGCATGTGGTGCACATACAGATGAGTAGGCAGACATATGCATAAAATTAAACAAATAAACCTTCTAAAAATTCTTTTTTCTTTTAAGGCACAAAGGACTGGCACAGTCATTTTGGGGGTGCCAAGCTACTTGAGCATGGTCTTTCTACGTAGCCCTAACCAACCTGAGGCAGAAGGATCACCCTAACTTGTGATCCTTCTGCCTCAGCTTTCTGCGGGCTAAGATGACAAGTACATGCCACCACATTTGACTTATCATATATATATATATATATAATACATATTATATATAATACATATCATATATAATACATATCATATATATGTGTGTATATATAGAGAGAGAGAAAGACAGACACAGAGAGACAGAGTCTCATGTAGCCCAAACTAATGTTGAACAGTTTTTGGTTTTTTTTTTGTTTTTGAAGACAGAGTTTCACTGCGTAGCCCTGGCTGTCCTGGAACTACCTCTGTAGACCAGGCTAGCCTCGAATCACAGAGAACCTCCTGCCTCCACCTCCCAAGTGCTGGGAATAGAGCTATGCATCACCATGGCCAGTTTGAGTCACTTTAAAGGGAAAAGTTGGGTAATTTATGCAAAAGGCTCTGTGGTATGCCACCCGCCCCCCAAGCTCTCTGACTGTGGAATATGGTGAAGGGCCTGGGCGCACACACTGCTCGATTATGGCTCGGGGAGTGCCAGACCTCCAGGTACTGCGGGTCTTGTAGCCACAGGAAGATCAGGGACCTGCCTGCGAGAGCGAAGTTAGTGTTATGCTCATTGATACTTGGGCTCTGCCTCAGAAATCTTTGTCTATGTCTGACTCATACAGACATCCTCTTATGTTTTCTTCTAGAAACTTTAGTATTTTAGTTTCCAGGTGGATAACATTTTCAATTAATTTTTTTGAGCCACTTTCTCACACAGTTTAGGTTGTCCTGGGCCCTTGCTGTTGGATACCTTTGCCAACACACAGTCTGATTAGGATAGGTTTACCATGTGTAAGCCCTACACCCCCACCCCTTCCAGATGACTTTGGCCTTCCTTTGTATTTCTCTACAAATTTTGGGATCAGCCCCTAGTGATAATATATATTTTAACAGTCTTAGTATGCTGCCTAGGCTTCTGACCCTCCTGACCCAGCCTCCCATATGCTGGCACTACAGCCATGCTCCCAAGGTTTATGTCTGTGAGGTATATCAGAATGAGTCCTGGAATAAAGGCTTCCTAGCGCATCCCTGGAAGAGTCAACAATCAAGTCGGAAGAGGTTGGGTTTATCTGTGTGTGACTTAGTTGCCTAAGAGAAAAGGTCTATCACTCTGTGAAGGAGACAACATAATCCCGTACTCAACAATATAAAATTCATAGTATCTCTATTTGAATTTAAAAGTTAGCATTATAAAGCAGGAAAAGGTGAACAGTTAGGGGAAAATGTGACCATAAAACATACCCAGAAATGATAGGATTAAGAAATTAAATATGTAAGAGTGGCCTTTCCAAACATGCTCAACATTCTCCTGAAGCTGGTCTTTCAGACATAAAATATCCAAACTGAAAAATAAAAAGGATTACATGTGATTAACACCACGTGGACAGGAGGCCTGGCTCCTGAGGCTTCAGGAAGGACCTCCATTGAGAACTCGGCTAGAGGTCATTTGAAATATATTCTGGAATTTATATATTGACAACAATCTGGCTGCTTTTGCACATGTCCTGAGAACTTGAGTGAGGCTGAACTGAAAAGCAATAGACTAACTTGTTTGGGGGAGGAAATGTCACAACAAGACAGCATTCGGGCTGTGGCACAGTTACTGCCCACACCTCTACCCAAGTCTACAGCGAGGAGAGGGAAAAAAAAAAAAACAAAAAACGAAGCAACAAGATATGAAAAATGTGCAGTTTGGTGAGGAAAGGGAGTGAGTGGATTTCAAGTTGCAGGTGAGGCAGCCATGCTTGTTAAAGAGAAACTTCATGTTCTGCGCATAAGCAACAATATGAGAAGGGTCCTGAGGGCAAGATCCCATCCATCAAGGGCTCCCACTTGTGAAAATTCAGTAGAAAATAACAAGCCTAAACTGAGGATGCCTCTGAAGGGCTTCCTCGAATGGAAACACTATCTACAGAAATGTGTTCTCAGAGTCACACAGATGCTGCTCCATCCCTGTGGTACCGCTTTTAGGGGCAAGGAAGAGGCAAGAACGACGGGGTTGTGGAGGCTTTTGCCAAGGTTCCAGGAACAGCTGAGGCCAGACAGTGTAAAGAGATGCTGCAGTGAAGTCCCACCCCGGTCTGGCGCGCGCGCACGCGCACACACACACCACAGTTCATTGCATGAAGTTGGGAAGGTGAAGTCTAAGTTTTAATGGAGACCCCAGGATTTTGCTGATGCCAGAACCATACAATGTCTGCTGCTAAACAAAGCTGTAGGCATAGAGTGAGGCTGGCCCAAAAGATAGTCACGTGCTGTGTAGGCAGCAGAGCTGGTGTGGTGGTTTGAATGAGAATGACCCCCATAGGCTCATGTATTTGAGAGTTGGTCCCCAGTTGGTGGAACTGTTTGGGAAAGATGAGGAAGTGTGATCTAACAAGAGGAGATGTGTCACTGGAGGTGGGCTTTGAGGTTTCAAAAGCCCACAACATTCTGAGGTAGCTCTTTCTGCCTCGTCGTTATTTCAAGATGTAAGCTCTCAGCTACTGTTCCGGAACTATGCCTGCCTGCCTGCTGCCATGCTTCCCACTATCATGTGTGTGTGTGTGTGTGTGTGTGTGTGTGTGTGTGTGTGTGTGTGTGTGTGTGTTTTGAGATGATTTCTCTGCGTAGCCCTGGCTGTCCTGGAACTCACTCCTTCCTTCCTTCCTTCTCCCTTCCTTCCTTCATCCCTCCCTCCCTCCCTCCCTTCCTTAAGTTGCTTTTATTTTCAGGCATTTTACTGCTGCAGCAGCAACAACAAAATAACTAATACAGTAAGGAAAAAAAAAACTCTCTAGGATAGACACTAGGAGATTTGTAGGACAATATCAAGAGGGCTATTGAGCATGTAACTAGAGCCAGAAATGATGGAGAGTCAGAAAATATTTGAAAAAAAAATTCACCAAAAATTGATGACAAAAAGAAAATCTTAAAAACAGCCAAAAAAAATTTTTTGAAAGAGATAATAGAAAGAAACCTAAGAATTAAAGCAGATTTCTTGTGGAAATTATGCAAGCCAAGAGAGAATGGAATGATATTTTTTCGAGCATTGAAGGAAAAAAAACTTGAATGTCATGCCCGGTGGAAATACTTTCCAAAAAGGAAGGCAAAAAAAAATCCAGGCGTTGCAGAGAAACACATGCTGAAGGAATGCTTCTGCAGCGGACCTGCACTGAGGATGTGCAGGAAAGGGATCCGACAGATGAGCCCGGGTTTACTCAAGGAAGCAAAGGACAAGTGGAGTGTTAAAAACATAGCTTACTAATTTTCCAGATCTTTAAAATTAAAATTTCTTGACCAGGTGTAGGGTCCCAGCCCTGTAATCCCAGTGCTAGGGAGATGAAGAGGGGAGGACTGGGAATTTGCTGGGCATCCTGTACATACTTGGAACCCCGGCCCCTAAGATGCAGAGACAGGAGGATTGCTGGGACTTGCTGGTTTTCAACCTAGCTGAGAAAGCATTAACAGAATTTTCCCAAGGGTCTGCCCTGAGAAGATTCCTCCCAGAGTCCTGGGGAAGATGCTGGGGGGTGGGGGGGGGGGGGGTATCTGAGGGAAAGGAATCTGTGTACACCATGCTCTTTTGACCGTTTACTTTATTCCTCTATTCCATCCTGACACTCAGTTCCTCTTAGTACCTTGTATTTCTGTTCCTTCATAGCCCTAGTAATAATTAAGCTCTTTTGTTTTTGATCTCAACTTTGTCCCCTGTTCCTTCATCTTCCATCTTTCTTTCCTAGGTCCTTGCTCCTGGCTCTAAGAAAACTCTACAAGAGATCTGCCTTACCATCTACAGAATCCCTGCCTTTCTCTCTTCTCTCTGGCCATGTGACTCCGCCTTACCATCTACAGAAATTCTCCTTGTTCTCTTCTCTCTGGCCACGCAGCTCTGCCTCCTCTGGAATTCCACTCCAGTCCTTACTGTACCTGGTTATGCAAAAAGCCCTATTGTCCTGAGTCAATAGCTCTGCAATGCTACTAGCCTGAAGGCAAGGGATGGTCTGAGCTTCATCTGCACAAGAAACAAAGCTATGCATCTACAGCCCACATATGTCTCTTAGGTCCTGTAGGGGATGTTAGTTACCTAGTAGATCAGCAGTAGGTCTAAGAAGCTAAACTATTCGCCAATGGCCTAGTAGTATATAGGCACACAAGAATTTCATAGCAGAAGACAGCTGAAATATTAAAAACTGAGTAACATCAAATATTCCTTGATAAATGGCTTCCTCTAGGAAAATGCCTTGAATGTTCTAGGTATAACTTTATTATACAGCTGAATCTCTATAATATATTCTTGTGGCCCGCAAGAAAGCATAAGCCCCAGGCTCAAGGAGAGACCCTGGCACAAAGAAAAGATGACATGTGATAGAGAAAGGAGATCTGTCCTGGCCTCTACACCTACAGCTAGGTGTGTGTGCCCACACACATGTGCACACACTCACGCATGCGCACATGTGCTCACACACACACAAATAAATAAAGAAACAAACAAACAAACAAATAAATTTTGTAGAACAGAGTAGGCTTAAAGTAAAACAATGGAAAGGACATACCTTACAAACACTAATAAAGCAAAGCTGGATTGTAATGATAATTT
>CABHPQ010175961.1:0-27353 GCA_902168405.1 Peromyscus aztecus | reverse complement strand
CCGTGAGCAGGGGGCTGACTCAGAGGAGGGATGAGCCCCTCCTGGCTTAGCGGCTGCTTGACTTGTTCAGGTGACAAGTAAGACCCGACTATTGCACATATCATCATTTACCCCATCTCCTACTCCGTCGTCCTTCTGAGCTCCATTCCACACACCTACCTAGATCAGTATGCCCACTCTCTGGGACAGCACAACTTTCCTAGGAGCCTCTCCCATACTTTCCCATAACTGTACAGGAAGGCTCAGGGGCCCAGTGCTATGCAGCACTGTCCTGTGTGCTCTAGACCACCTTTGTGTCTTTGCAAACAGCCTTCCTCACACTCAGACGGTGTTGCCCAGGCCCTCGGCTGGAGACTTTCACCCCTACTGGAGTGGCCTGGGCTACAGGCTCCACAAAGATCTAATGTCTCCAAGAAGTAAGAAGGGAAGACAGTAGAGGCCACGGCAGCTGTGGGTATTCCACCACACCTCCCCAAGGGCTCGTGCCTTGGAAGCCTATGGACTTGTTCTTTTTCCATTTCACAGCCCTTCCTCCTGTGCTGGCATTTCCTGGGATCACCCGAAAGTGACTCCTTCACTGGACCTCTTCATCACACCCCTTCCAGGAGAGGCCAAAACTAAGAGCTGAATGCGAGTTTTGAACAAGCCATGGGAAGAGAGGTCTGCTCTGAGAGTTTCCAGCATACGAAGTGTGCATATGTTGGTGAGCTACATGTGGAGATGAAACATTCTAGACTGATTCATGTTTCATAGTGCTGTGCAAACTAAATTTCCAATATATGTAATTTTAAATAATAAAATTAAAAGTATTTGAAAACCTTATTGAATTCATTATGTTCAGATAGAAACCATGTACTTCCTTGGTTGATATTAAAATAAGAATTCCTGGGAAATTGCCAAAGTGATTTAATGAGAAAAAAAAATGTTCTGCAAACACATGTTCCTGGAACAGGTGGAAAAAAATACCCTCCACCCTGTCTTCCATTGCAATTGGCTCAAAGGTATAAATAGGACAGCAGGAAGGAGAAAGCTTGGGGGCAGACAGAATGGGTCTTCATCTTCTAAATGGAAATAGATGAGAACAAAAGGCAGAGGCAGGGAGATGGCCTATCTTCAGAAAAACCACCGACTTGTGCATGAACATCTGGGAACGCTGTGGTCGGTATCATACAGCTTTTTGTTATAAAAGTGGAAAAACACAACTTTTTTGAGTAGGCCCTCATAATACTTGTTTTGCATTTATACAAATACCCAGGGTAACTCACATTCTTAGAACTTTCTTGAAGAGAAACAAACAAAAAAAGAAGGCCGCTAGCATGAATCCTCTTTGTTCTGAGCCCTTCCCAGCTTCTCAATGTGCCTCCATCCACTGTGTGTGTCTTCCACAGCAGCTATATAAAGACTCAGGCTCAACACCCCGAGCCCTGAGTATAAGGCCTACATGGAATATGTGTTGAACTAATGGATTGCTAGGGATAGCCATTCCCCTAACAGAATTTCATAGTTGAAAAAATAATTGGAAAGATATTTGCAAGTATTGAAGTCTTGTCCAGGTTCAATTGGGTAGAAGAATGTGGCTTAAGGAAAATATTATTTAGGAAAAGTGGTTGGAGGAGGAATTATGGAGAAATACGGGCTTTAATAAATACAAAGTATTATTTCACCTTTATTCACAATACTGAAAACTGTTCGTAACAGCTAATATATGAAAACAACTCCCATCCAGGAGGAGTGGCAAGGTCATGGAGTGAATCCATGCAGTTAAGTATTATTCACCATTTAAGAAAATGGAAAATCTGCCATCTGCAGCAATGTGGATCAGCATAGAGAATTTTTTTTTTATTAAGTGCAATGAGCCACACAAAAATGAAAAAGGCTAGATCAAGATACATGTGGGATATCCACATCCATCACTGAATATGTTAACATGCAGAGCATGGTGGCTACAGGGCTGGGAGCTGGAAAAGATGGGAGGATGGGGTCTTGCCATTGTATCGGATGACCAGATCTAGAGTGACGGCTTCTAGCATGTGAACTCTAGCTGATGACGCGGCACCAAAACCTGTGCATTACCGTGACAGGAACGCTGAACAGGAGACTGTGGGATAGTACGGGCAGCCCCAGTGCTTTCTTTTTTTTTTTTTTTTTGGTTTTTCGAGACAGGATTTCTCTGTGTAGCTTTGCGCCTTTCCTGGAACTCACTTGGTAGCCCAGGCTGGACTCGAACTCACAGAGATCTGCCTGCCTCTGCCTCCCGAGTGCTGGGATTAAAGGCGTGAGCCACCACCGCCCGGCCCCAGTGCTTTCTTGTCCTAGTGATTTCTCTCTGTTTCAAAACACCACCTTGTCCAACTCAAGCATGTACATAGATAAATAAATGATGGTTGCGGTGAGTGCTTGGTTTCTGTACCTTTAGAACCAAATACACACGCTCAGGGATACAAGGCTTTCCTTGGATGGGGTAAGGTGTAAAAGCTATGACATTGTTTCCATTTGAGCATCTGGGCATGTTGGTATCAATCGTGATTGAAAGAGAGAAGAAACAGGAGATCAGTGGACGATGGAAACTGTCCATCTCTCTTCACTGGTACATTAGCAGTGTTACTGAAGGTCTGCTGTATGGGGGACGCTCTGTGTCTAACTTAGGGTTTATTTGGCTTATACTTCACCATTGCTGTTCATCACTGAAGGAAATCAGCCAGGAGCTCAAACAGTGCAGGAACCTGGAGGGAGGGGCTGATGCAGAGGCCATGGGGCTCCCCACAGATTGCTCAGCCTGCTTTCTTATAGAACCCAGGAACAGCAGCCTGGGGACAGAACCACTCATAATGGTCTGGGTCCTCCCCCATCAATAACTAAATTAAAAAAAAAATTCCTTACAACTGGATCTTATGGAGGCATTTTCTCAATTAAGTTTCTCTCCTTTCAGAAAACTCCAGTTTGTATGTCACGTTGACATAGGACTAGCCGGCACACTCTATTAATGACTGTAAATTGGTACATTTGCACATTTATCAGAAATTGAAAGGACTGTGCCCTTCTGTGCTAGGAGCATGAGTTATTTAGCTCACAGTCCACATGGAGCTCCTGCTTCAAACTTTGATATGGGAAATTTTAGTCATGAAACGAAGTCTGTTGCAGCAGAACAAGAATGAATCAGCGAATGTTCTGCTGAGACCGCCATCAGGTTTGCATCCATGAGAGACCTGCGAGAATGTTCTAAAGAGCTGGCTGCTGAGCCTCACGGTGCAGGTCTGTGGCATGGGTGTTTAGGTAAGGTTGGTAGGTAGACAGTCTTCAAGACCCTTCATGGTGAGAAAAGCATGAAACTCTGTTCTTGAGCTGATTCTGGGCCAAGTGTTGCACCAGACAATCTGTGTACATGCTAACTGAATACTTAGTTTTTTTCATAAAACATCCTACAAAACAAGTAACGTTTTATAGGAAATAAAGCTTGGGGGTGTGTGGTTTAAATACAAATTCTGTCATGATTTCCCTAACAAGGATTGGTATTTGGATTTGTATGCAGATATACCCTCAATTTCTATGCAAAGTTCCCTTTGTGGATGGGAAAGCCATCAATATAAATGCCTGGACCACATACTCATGGAGGTCTAGTGAGCAAAATAACAAAGGAATAAAAGTTAGCAGGGCGATAAACCACAGAACGTGGGAGTCCACGGGAAAGATGGTGCCTGAATTCTCTAGACTGGGAAGCTTAGGTTGGATTTTATAAGCACTGAGAAACTGGAGGCTCTGTTGTCCTTTAGAGTGGTGCGTGTGCGTGTGCGTGTGCGTGTGTGTGTGTGTGTGTGTGTGTGTGTGTGTGTGTGTGTGTTTGGTAGGGACATGTGTGTGTATCTGTGCATGTGTGTTGGGAGGGGGGTATTCCTGTGCACTATATCCATGTCTGTGAAAGACAGAAGACAACTTTGGGTCTTATTCCTCAGAGTGTTGCTAGAGTTTTCCTGGTCTTGCCTGGCCCACGGTCAGGACAAATCTCTCTCACCCGCCAGTCCCACAGCCGTTCAGACCCAACCAAGTAAACACACAGAGACTTATATTGCTTACAATCTGTATGGCTGTGGCAGGCTTCTTGTTATCTACTTCCTCTATCTTAAATTAACCCATGTCTATTAGTCTATAAGTTGCCACATGGCTCGTGGCCTTCCGGTACCTTACATCTCACTTTCCATGGCAGTGGCTGGCAGTGTCTCTCTGACTCAGCCTTCCACTTCCCAGAATTCTCCTCTCTCCTTATCCCGCCTATACTTCCTGCCTGGCTACTGGCCAATCAGTGTTTTATTTATTAACCAATCAGAGCAACACATTTGACATATAGAACATCCCACAGCATCAGAGTTTAAGTTTGTTGACCTCTTTATTATTTATTTATTATTATTTTTAAGTAGAGTCTCTCTCTGGCCTGGATCTCACCAATTAGGCTAGGCTGGCTGGCCTGGGAGCCCCAGATAGCAATCTGCCTGTCTCCATCTCTTCAGAGCTGAGATTCCAAACATCTGCTCTGGGCTTTTATTGTGAGTTCTGGGGATCGAACTCAGGTCTTAGTGTTTGTAGGGTCAACACTTTACCCACTGAACTATTTCCCTAGCCATAAAGTGAAGTTGTTAGCTCAGATGAGTAGCCAAGTGACCCAGCCAAAGCCATCAGACAGAGCTGAGTCTGCTGCCTCACGCTGTTTCTCTGTATACCAGAGAAGGAAACTTCCAGTCATTCGCTAAGTACTTCCCAGTCTATGTTACTTGAGCCTGTGGGGAAATGGCTCCTGGAGTCACATGCCCATTCCTCCTAGAGTGTCCTGGTAATGGAGGGCTTGCTTTCTTTTTCCTGGAATGAGGGGTTTTACTCCTTGATGGGAAAGATCCAGCAGACCTTTGCTGGTAGATGTGGCTCCCGTCACCATGGGGCACCTCACAGAAGTTCTCAGTGGGGAATTCAGCCTTCTCAGGTGGGAGAGAACTCATCCAGATTGCTGGTTTCTCAGCAGGCTGTGCAGAGCATCTCACCACAGCTGTCAGCCCAGGAAGACTGGGGTGAGGTACCAAATTCACCCCAAGAGCGTGTTCTCCATTAGCCAGATGGAGCTTCAAGCTGTTGCCGGCTCTTGCTGTCTTACACATGATGCTTGCTAGACAAAGAAATATTGATCACCAGCCCAGCCCTTGAGAGTCGAACAGCCACACGGGTGTTGGCATGCCATGTATTCTAGGGAAGGAGGGAGGTCTGCAGAAGAGTTCCTGAGGCCATAGCCGGGAATTGCTGTCTTGTGTCTGGCCTTCTTCATCTTCATAGTCATCAGAACTCCTAAGAGGGTTGCAGAGCATGTGCCCGTCATGACCATGGATGAGCACACTGGCTCTGGCATTAGTGGTGTGTTCATAGCAGGAGGGCACAGGGCCTGCCTCTGGATAGAAAACCAATCATCCAGAGTGCATCTGTCTTACATAAAGGCGGTAGGAAGGCAGGACAGGTGATGTGGGGAATCTTCAGTGGCCACTTATTTCTGGGAGGCACTGGGCTAGAAGGGACAGCAGGTGATCTTCTCCAGAAAGGGCTGCTCCTCTGCCTTCCTGTTCAGAGGCCCCACCCCACCTCGTATTGTAACTGTAGCATCCTGTTACCGGGCAGACCCAGGGTTGTCCTGGCTCCCAGAACATGTGATGCAAAGGCAGCTGGGGTTTCCAAGTTCCCCTCAGGTCAGTGACTTCCCAGGCTCTCATCTGTCCTTCCCTGAACCCACCCATGCATGCATGCACTTAGCTCTTTCTCTTACCCCCCCTCCCCCGCTCTTACTCTGATTTCTAATGAACCTTCCACTCTGGTCATTGTCTCTTCAATCCAACCTTGCAGGTTTTTTTTCCCCTCATTAAATTTTGTGCTGAATAGTTCTATGTCAACTTGACACAAGCTATAGTCATTGAGAGGAGGGAACCTCAACTGAGAAAATGTCTCCATAATATTGGGCAGCAGGAAAGCCTGTAGAGCATTTTCTTAATTAGAGATTGATATGGAAGGGCCCAGTCCATTGTGAGTGGTGCCATCCCAGGGCTGGTGGTTCTGGATGCTATAAGAAAGCAGGCTGAGGAAGGGATGAGGAGCAAGCCCATAATCAACACCCCGCCATGGCCTCTGCATTAGCTCCTGACTTGTTTGAGTTCCTTCCCTGACTTCTTTTGATGATGAACAGTGCTGTGGAAGTGTAAGCCAAATAAACCCTTTCCTCCCTAAGTTGCTTTGGTCATGGTGTTTCATCACAGCAGTAGTAACCCTAACTGAGAGAATTGTGTGTGTGTGTGTAATTATGTTTAATATATGTGTATGTATGCATATGTGTGTGTGTGTGTGTGTGTGTATGTATGTGTGTGTTTACATGCTTATGTGTACGCATGCACACTTGAAGGCCAGAAGTCAACACCAGGTCTCTTTCCTCCATCACTCTCCACCTTATCTTTTGAGACGAACTCTCAGTGAACCTGGAGCTCACCAACTGGCCAGTTGTCTAGGCTGGCAGACCAGGGGATTCTTGTGCTTCTAACACCCCTCCCTCAGTACTAGGATTACAGACGCCTGCCACCTCCCCTGGCTTTCATGTGAATGCTAGGGATCCAGACTCCTGCTTGCATGGCAGGCATTTTACCTACCCAGTCATCTCACCTGCCCCTTGTTTTGCTTTTTCCACTTTATTATGACTTTGTTTCGGGCCTTAAAAATGTTTGCAGAACAAAGAGTTGCTAGGTATTATTTAACAAGACATGGGTGTCTAACCTTTGCTCTGTTGTTTTAACGTCACTCTTTCCATTTGTCTGTCTCTGTCTTTCTTCACAACACACACACACACACACACACACACACACACACACACACACCTCCTGAGCCTTTTAAAGGTAAGTTTCAGAGAAGATGTTTTTTTTTATCTATAAAGCCTCGTTCCAATCATGTGACTATGCAAAACATAAAGCGTGCTTTGTCACACGTACTGCTTAGGTAGCAGAACTAGGGAACCCGGGGTAATTCTGTTACCCAGTCAAGAGACCTCAACTCGGTTTCACCAGCTGAAGAGTGCGCGCGAACTGTTTACAGAGTCATACCCAATCTGACTTTGCCTTCCCTCTCCTTGTCGTGATGGAAGAGGTTTATTTGGGGGCAGCAATACAGACCACACAATGCACCCTTCCTGCTGCGGGCTACTGGGAGGCATGTGTCCTTACCTAGCTTCATCACTGGAGATCTGAACTTCAGTCTTAACTTCCTTTGCCTGAGAGTAGCAGGGGACACCTTCAAAATTATCCTTCCAACACCCAAGCCAGTCACAGGCAGCCTCCCATCCCTGGCACCCAGGGACAGCTGGAGACAGCCACAGAGCCGCCCTATGCAACCCCCATTGACTTCTCTACTACTTGTTTGTTTCTTAGTTTATGTGCTTCACATCAAGGAACATTTCGACCGCTCGCAGAGCATCAGTGTTTAGAGAGAGGAGGCATCCGTGAAGCAGGTGCTCCTTTGTTATCTACAGTGGACTCCACATTTCTTCCTTCTGCCCCCTGCTGTACCCTGATCCCTGCCCACACAGGCTTGCCATCATTCTAAGACCCTGTATGACATGCCCTGCCACCCTTTAGTCACAAGTGTTTCTACCTGCCTGGAGTCTATTTGCTTTTCAAGGGGTAGTGCAAATACTAAGTCTTCTGTGAGGCTCCCCTAACTGCATGGGGAGAGTTAGTTTCTCTCCTCGGCACTCTCATCTGTAACAGTTCCTAGAGTGTAGTGTACAATCCGTAGCACAGTGCTTCCTAGGGAGGTGTCCTCCGAGATCCTCAAGTCAGGAGAGCTGCATGCCTTCCATCCCTGACTGGTTACAGAATTGTCTCCCAAACCCACAAGGTGCACAGTGCATGGTCTGCATGGCAGCCAGGCCAAGGACTTGCTTTGAGCTTGGAAGGGAAACCCTTTGACTCCAGTTCCACCTGCACAGTATCTCTCAATTCTGTTACTAAACAGGAAATTCCAGATAAGTCACTTTCTGGCTTAAGATTTCAAAAATGACCCCCAGACACATACTTCTGAGCGCTATTTATTTTGAACAAAGGTGCTAATGGACTAAACAGCACATTTGCCTTTCAGCAGGAAACCAAATGCCTTCAGCTCTAAACAGTGTTAGCAGGGCACCATTGGGAGGGGAGAGAAACTGACTCAAAAAAAAATACAGAAAACAGAAAAGACAAAAAGCAACTTGAGAACACCAGTCATGCAGCCTCCTGCTAAACTCTGGAAAAGAATTTAGGCCGACATCTCCTCTGCCTGGCTCTTCTAATGGCAGGCTCACAATAAAAAGAAATTGAAAATAGTTACAAAGAGATATGAGAAATCATCACACCACGCTGTGCCCTGAGGTACTTTGCTCATCTCTGTCAACAATGGCAAGAAAGTTATAGGAGAAGTCTATCTGTCTGTCTGTGTGTCTGTGTGTGAGTGTCTTGCCTCCCCCAGGAGGGCACAGGACTCCATGCCATGTGTCCACATTCACCTGTATTTCCATTGGTGGGCTGAAACACGCTGTTGTGAAAGGGAGGAGTGAGAGAATGGTCTGAATCTGACAAATGACCACATTCAGAAGGCAAAATATTGTTGGCCCCCGTGTGGGCTCAGTCCACTGGCAACCTAGCATAACTTAGCAAGTCGTCCTCATGGTGGGGATTTGCTTCATTAGATCGTTCTGTGGAAGGACCCTCCCAGGACAGGTGCATGTGACAATCCCACTGCCTCCCATGTCTGTATCTCTGTAGTCTGATTTTGCTGGTCTTTGTTTTCTGTAAGCTGGAGATTCATTGCCTTGTCATAGGAGAGGAGACCAGAATTGAATGTTTTAGGCATCACCTAAAACCCGTTAGACCATTCACATAGTATCTGCCAGCTATGTGGGAATGCAGAAACACAGTACACATAACTAAAGTGAAACGAAATGCAGGCAACCTGACTCACACCTACTTACCCTCTTACGAAGTGAGGAAGAAGAAGGGAAGGAGGAAGAGAGAGAACGTTAATGAACAACCATTATTGATAACTTGTTATGTCCTTCTGTCCTGTCTGGGGACTCCGTTGAGCAGGTAAACATGTTTGGATAATTAAAAAGTGTGTCCTCTCCTGTTGGTTTACGGTAGCTGGAGTGAACTGAGCACAGTCCACCTAATCCGGTCAGGCCCCCTGCAGGAAGGGTCAAGGGTCAGCAACTGCTCCTAAAAAAAAATGCTGTGTGATTGAATCTGAGGGAGCCTCCAGCCTCTGCACAGCTGCTTACAGACAATCTGGGGGTCTGTCCCCACGACATCTGGGGGCTAGTGACCACCCCCGAATAGATGCTCCCTCACTTCTCAGGCTCCCCAGTGCCAGCACCTACGGTCACTTTTAAACGAAACCGGGGAGTCAATTTCCAATGGATTTTAAATTCTTTACAAGGGAAAAGAAATTCTCATTTCATTTTTTTTTCCGCATAAAAGAAAGGGAAACTTAAAAGTGGTTTGTCCAGATACCGTTGTTTTAAAGAAAATTACGAACGCCGTTTCTGATCGCAAAGGAAATGATGTGGCTTGACAAACAGAGGCGTGGGATGAAAGACCTCACAGGCTGCCCTTACAGCTGATGCAGAGGGAGAGCATTGTGGCTTCATGAGGATGTTGAGTGGGTACAGGCACCTCCAGCCTCATCCTGGAGAAGCGTTGAGTGTCCTGTGCATGCCAGAGAGCGTCTCTGGTCAGAGCTGTATCCAAGCTTTTATCAATCTTCAATGGCCTTCTGAGCTGTCTTTAATTGTGGAGAATTACAGATACACAGGAACAGTGCCCTGATTGGTGTACAAACATGTGTGCCCAGAAACCAAGGCCATATGGAGGAGTTGGCCTTACTGGCTGATGGGGGGCAGCAGAGGAGCAAGAAGTTCTGGAGCTCCAAACTAGTCCATGTGGTTGGGGGGAGGGGAAAGAGAATATTTACGGCTGCAAGGGGTCGATGCCCTTTTGCTAACTAATGTTCATGATCATACATTGGTAAAAAAAAAAAAAAAAAATGTACTTTTCATTTTTTTTTTTTTAACAGAGAGAGATTGTGACAGTATGAAGTCCAGGCTGGCCTCAGACTCCTGCTTCAGACTCTCAAGTACTCAAAAACTTAATTTTTAAGTTGTGCTTTTTTTTTTCTCCTCTGCATAATTTTCTTCTTTTCTAGCCAGAAATGGCTGCTTCGTGCTCCGGTTCTATTGCGGTCTCCCTTTCTCTCTCTTCCCACTCTCCCTTGTTGTGGATGATTCCAGAACAATAAAAGAGGAACGCCATGCCTACCGACTCTATAGACACACACTCTACAAACATTTTACCGCAAATGGCATTTCTCATCGCTTAAACAATTCTTCTTTTTTTTTTTTTCCAAAATATTTATTTTAAATTGACATTATTGGTTTTCCTCTAAGTGATAAACGAGAACCAGGGTTCGTTTTTCTTTAGAAAATACCAAGATTCATGGGATGCATCACAGACCCACTGCCCTGACTCTTCCTGGGGTGCTCCCTTTCTCTGAATGTTTAATATTAAAAATAATCCAAGTTTAGCACCATCTTTCAGTGGTACACAGTGATTTTTTTTCTAGATCTTTCTGGGTGGAATAATTATAAATCTTTTCCTGGGAAAATAAAGTCAATGTGTGATGGTGGGATTTGTCTGGGGCTTGGGAGGCATTGTGACACAGACCATGACTTGAATAATTGACAAGCTTTGATCATGGATTGCCATGTGATGGCCACAAGCACTGGTATTTTATATCCTATATTGAAAATTCCAGTGATAGGAAAGTGTGCTCCTGTACTTGGGGAAAGATAACGAGTCGTATTGTCTTCACTGTGCTACCAAATTGTTCAAGGGAAAAAAAGACTGTAAACACTCAAAGAGAGGGTAGAAAGTCACAGTGCAAAAAGCATCAGACTGGAAAAGACCCCTGGGTCTGAGGGCACTCCAGAGATGTTTTTGCATTTTTCTGCAACACGTCTGCACATTTAAAATTAAATTAAAAAAAAAAACGTTTAATTAAAAAGATACTAAAAAGAAAGTCTTATTTGGCTATTGATATTTAATTTGGAGGGAGGACAGACTACATACATCCTTCCATTTCCAATCACACTTGAAACTTAAATAGATCCAGGATTAAAGCCCATTGAAGGTGCTTTTATTCGACCCCTGATGGGATCGTTTAAATAGGAACCGCCCTTGTCCAACTCTGCTTTGTAGAAAGTCCAATACTGTCTAGAAAGTGGGAGAGAGCAGCATGATATTTTGCCCGACATTCTTGGTTCTGGTCTGGCACCCATACCTCTCCCTGAGCAGGGAAGGAGGCCCCCTGGCCTTTGGTGCCCTGGGACGGAGCTCAAGGTGAGCAGCGCCCCTAGAGGGATACTTGGTACTGCAGCTGTTCCACAGTCAAGTTCCAGACCTGGCCCTCACATACCCCCTCAATGAAAACTCTCTTCTTCCATTAGTAAAATCACTAATAAAATTATGTGCTCCAGATTTAAAATGTGCTTGTATAGTATTCAAAATCCCCACACACCACTTTTCTCATGGGAAGAAATGCTGGGTGGAATTTACTGCTGTGAGTCACTGAGGAATATTGAAGGAAAGAAAATGGCCCAAGCCGCACATTAGAAGGAAATGGCCGAGCAAGCTCTCCTAGCCCACCCCATCCCCCTGCACACAGGAAAGGACTTCCTCTTTTGACAGTTCCTCAAGAGCAAGGAAGCCTCAGTCTCTTAGGCCTACTGGCCTCAGCTTCGGGCTGTGTGTAAATTGCATTTTCTATCTGGTATTTTTCAGAGGGAAAAAATTGCTTACAGGAAAAGACATACGAAAATACCCCCCTCTCCCAACCTAGATGTCCTCTCTCTCTCTCTCTCTCTCTCTCTCTCTCTCTCTCTCTCTCTGTATGTGTGCTTGTGTGTGTATGTGTGCATGTGTACTTGTGTGTGTGTGTGGTGTGTATGTGTGTGTGTGTGTGTGTGTGTGTGTGTGTGTAGTTTCATTGTTCAACTTAACTTGAGGAATAAACAGCATCTCAAGCATCACCGAGCATACTCCCCTGGAAGCCAAGAGGGGTCTGGGGGAGGGGCGACACTAAAAGCAGAAAGCTGTGTTTGCTTTCTTTTTCTTGCCTACCCCGACTGGATCCCCACTTTCTTTTTTTTCCAAAGAAATTCACTTTTCTTGCTTCCATTTCAAATCATTTTAAGTCCAAGGAGGGCTTCTCTTCCTTGCCCACGCTGGATATTTCAAAACGAGCCCATCTTTACTGCAGGAGAGAGTTTATTCAGGTGGTATGGATCAGACAAGGGCTCAGGGGTGCAAACCGGGGCCGAGACACCCCCCCCCCCCCCCCCCGCGCGACTCGTCCCCTCCCTCCTAAAGAAACATAACAAACCCCCGAGAAAGCAGGCCTCCAGTAATCTCCCTGCCTTCGCCAGGAATAGGGGTGAAGGAAAGCTGCCCTCTCATTATAGTCCTGGTCTCAAGGTTGGAAATAGACCCTTAGGGTAAGGAGCTGTCAATTAGAGATAACTCCAGCCGGCTGTCTGCATCCGGGGCTTATCTCCTAGCAACTCTGCTTATTCAGGCCACAGCCCTTGGCTCTGCCCGCAGCTCAAGAGCCATCTTGAAGACAACAAAATAACCTTCTCGTTTGGAGCAAATGCATAAAGAATTCTTCTCTGGGTCCTTGATGGAGTCCCGTCCTTGATGGGGCGCCGGTGACATTCGACTAGCAACGGGCTGGGCTGGGGGATCTGCAAAGAATTATGACTGGGCTCCTTTCCAGCTGCAGATGTTTCCATGGGAAGAGCACATGGAAGGGTCTGGCCAAGCAATCAGAGAATCTAAATTCAATCCAAGACTGGATGCCTCCTTCTTCCAGATCAGAGCCTGTCGTGTGGATGCAGGGGTCGGCGTCGTCTCTTTCTCCTGCCCACTCTACGCTTAGGAAGACTTTGCCAGCAGTTGGGAGTGCAGTGGCTCTGGTTGCCACGGGAACTCGGCCTCTCCTTTATTCTTCATGGCAGTGCATATAGAGAGAGCCAACAAGCATAAATCCTATTAAGCGATGCACAGGGTTATGGGTTATCCACCGTGGACGTAGGCAACATCACAGAATTTACTACCGGACCATATACTTGGTGTGCAAAGAAAACACATGCTACAAATTCCTTGGAGCTGTCTACTCATTAGATCTAGGAATCGTGTTGTTGACTTTTCTAATCTCAAGCAGCGTTAAGGGTGGCAAAACGCTGGAAGGCTCTTGGGGGTGGGGAAGAAGCAAGCCTTTGATTTTTCACTGGAGTGGAAAATGATAACAAAGGGATATCTAAGAAACGTTGTCAAAAAAGAGAGAGAGAGAGGGAGGGAGGAGAGAGATGAGAAATACCCAGTGTGCTGTGGGTGTGAATTAGATAGATAGTGCCCTTAGAATTAAAGATTTGACTTAACAAAACTCTTGTGTGTGATAACGGCCTCCTTGCCGCAGGAGGAAGACAGACCAGGAGCAGGGGCCATTTTCACAGAGGTTTCCTTCTGTGCCCCTCCCCCTTCCTCCCCCCCCACTCCCACCCGTGCTGCTCCTGATTCTGCAGCGCTGACTTTTTCCTCTCCACACTGGCATTTCTTCTGCTCTTCATCAATGGAGTGGTTATCTGTTTTGTTTGGGTGGTTTTATGCTTGTCAAGAACCCAGCAAAAAAAAAAAAAAATTATATCAGGCCAGTTGGGTCGGAGGAAAGGGCGGTGTACAGGGGCAAATCAGCCTCTGAGCAGGAGAACGCCCGGCAGCTGCCATGCCGCCGGCTGGCTGCTAGGCACTGTGGACAAGGAGCCCGGCTCAGCTTTGCCACGGCTCTCCTCCTACCCTCCCTGACGCTCAATGCAAGGCTCATTAAGTTCCCATGCTCGTTTTCCTATTAGGGCTTGTCAATATCACAAGACGCCGCATAGCTTCTGAAAGAGAGCAG
This sequence comes from Peromyscus aztecus, assembly GCA_902168405.1. Lineage (NCBI taxonomy): Eukaryota > Metazoa > Chordata > Mammalia > Rodentia > Cricetidae > Peromyscus > Peromyscus aztecus. The sequence goes on along the minus strand of CABHPQ010175961.1, from coordinate 13,304 downwards.
AGAAGGCTTGGGGGACTTTGAATAAATCTTTTCTGTGTGTGTCTGAGTGGGACAGATACACAGTTTTGTTTGGAAATCGGGGGCTCTGCACAGTAAATTAAAAAAAAAAACAGACAAAGATATGTCACAAAGACATCAATATCTTAAAAATTAAGTGGCATGCGGCTTACAGAAATTAATATTTTCCCATTGCGGAAGAAGGAACTGGGACACTGGATTCTGTGTTGTGGTCTGAATTGTTCTCACTAGGCAGATCCACCTTAGGTGGTTTCTTTGGTGTTATTTTCTTAGAAGATCGAATCAGTTGTGAATATACACACTGCCCTACATCTTTTAAAGTAACATTTCTAATGGACCATTCTCTACAGTGTAGAGGCTACCCCTGCACTTATAAACACGCTGGTTGGCATTACAATTTGAATATAGTAACAAAAAAAATGACTTATAAAAAGAAGACATATCTCTAGCAATCAAAGTTTACTTTATTAAACAGCAGATTGGCAATGTCCCCAGGATTCTTATGTGGACTGCCATTGCTGGTTGCCTAGGAGATGAGGGAACTTAACTGCTTCACTGCCACGGGAATTGCAGGGATTCTTGCAGCCTGGTCTAGAAGCTCACAGAACAGCCCCCAGCTCCATCATGTGTGCCCACCAGCCTCACTTTCGAAAGGCTTTTGGTCAGTAAACAGAGCTCAAGACAGGGTCACATCTTAATGCAAAACTGACTTTCCCTGTGCTTCTGAATATTTTTCTTGGCTGACTATTATTTGATTTTTGTATATATGACATGGACCTATAGTAATAACCTTCAGTGTTTGATCACTCTTTACTACAGAGTGATCTTGAACGAAATATAGGTTGCCCTGACTTCCTCCAGATCTGGGTTTGAGAAATTCAGCCTCTAATTATTTTTTGTATGATATTTCTGTTTTTTAAATGGTGCTTTGAAATAATGTGAATTGCTCATCACCTGTGTCTGTCCTCTATCCTCATTCTATCTGTAATTTTTCAACAAGATTGTGTCCCAAGTTAGCTGCTGAGGAAAGCTGTGTGGAACCAGGAACAGACCTGCGAGGAAGAAGCCTGGATTCCCTGGCCTTGTGCACTGAGTAGCCTTAATAAGTCATACATTTCCGAGCCTTGGTTTCTGTCTGTGGGAGGAAGAAAGGAATCTCAATCAAATATTTAGAAGGGGTTATGAGCCCTGTTATGCAAATAAGGCTCATTCTTATTATACTTTCATGTACATTTGGTAAGGCATTAAAAATTATATAATTGATATCATTCAACAGAACCACCGAATAAAACATAGAGGAGGCTTTGCTGCTTGAAGCTGACTCTTACTGTGTTTCCCCCTAGAAATACGAAAGCAACCTTTATTGAATTAATTTCCTAATTTTGTAAACTCACATTCTATGTCCTGTAGATAATTCTAACTCAAGGAAGGTGCCTGAGATAAAGATTATTATCTTATAGGGGGAAAAAATCATACCTTTAAAAATATTTTGTTTACTTAAACTACAGACTCCGGGCTCTTTTCTTACCATCTTTGATGAAGGTTATTCTCAATCATGTTAGTAACATTCCTTAACCTTGGCAAGACATCCCAAGCCTGAAAAGCTATTTTCATAGCCAGCAAAAGGATCTTGGATTTGCAAACACACAACAAACCAGGAAAATCCAGCAAAGGAAGATGCTTGACCTCTCACATATGGTTAGACTTTGTTCTCCCTATCTAGTCTCTAATTTTTTTTTTAGGAGATAATTCTGTTCTGGAGATATTTTCTCTATTCATGACAATAAGAAATAGAAAATATAGTTTAAGGAATTGCACTTAGTAGAATAGCTATTCTCTCTTGGAAGGTATACGAAAATTATATTATAAAAGCGCTAGCATTTTCCATTTATTCTTTATCCCTAGGAAAGGGCCTGTGTTGAAACACACACATACATACATACACATGCACACATGTGTACACAACATACACACAGACACACAGACATACACACATATATACAGACATATGCACACACACATATAGACACACTCACACACATATATTCACAGACATAGACATGCATGTGCACACATATGTATACAGACATACACACACACACACACACACACACACACACACACACACACACACGGTGGGGCAACAAGCAGATTAGCAGATCCTAATAATGTTAAAAATTCTTTAAAGCAGCTATCCAGACTCGGCTCGCTCTAGGTCCTGAGAAATATGAAGTTCTACATATTTCACGGAAGCACACACCACGTCCTAATTTCCCTCACATCTTGTGGCCCAGGGACATAGAGTGTCTCTCAACAGAACCAGCCCGAAGCTCGTGGGCCGGTGTCTCTTCACTAAAGCTTACACACGTGATCACAGAGGGCGTCTAGGAACCGTGACCAGGCTGCTCCTCTAGCTTGGAATTGCTTTTGCCGACGGGTCAGTGGAGCCACGCCACCCAAGAATCTCCCGGCCTTGCGTCCTCGGTGCCTGGGACTTACCATCGCATCAGAGACTCCTCTGAGGAGATCAGTCCTGGCTTTGAATTCAGTGTGGGTGAGGGGGGCTGCTGACTCAGGGAGCCTGGGGGAGCCGGGCCTGCCGCTAAACAACAGCCCATCCCCAGCAGGACCAACACACAGAAGGCAGAATGAATGGCCCCTTCGACACGCCAGCTATTTGATATGCAGATCGGACCGTAGGCCCCTTCAATAGCAGAGTCCTCCGCAGGCAGCAGGTGCAGCCCGAGCCAGCGGCCTTCCCTCCTTGAAAGGGCCGGGCTGCCTGCTCTGCTCTCTCGCTCCAGCCCTGAGCTGTTTCTGAAGCACTGTGATCTTCACTTTTAAATTTAGACCATCCATTTGCAGGCTGGGTGGACCTTCTCCTCTCCCTTCTACCCCTCACTGTACGCCTGGGCGTGAAGCCACGGGAGGGATAGTGACGGAGAAAGGAAATCTGTCAGGCTCTTCTTCACAGCAAAGCCAAGGTGCTGTGAGGTCGAGCCACGGGGCAGCTGCCAGTCTCCCTCGCCCACAGCCTGTGTCCACGTCTCCTTGACAATAGTTACAGTCACTTGTATCAGAAATGGAGTTTCCTTTGCTGTTTGTGCTGGAACTCCAAACGAAAGTTAGAGGTGTGGTGTGGTGTGTGTGTGTGTGTGTGTGTGTGTGTGTGTGTGTGTAGTGTGTGTGTGTGTGCTCGCACCGGCGTGTTCATGCACAGGTGCATGTGTGTAGAAGAGCTCACACATCCATGTGAAAGCCAGAGTACAACCTTCCCTGTGTGTCTTCAGAAGCTGTCCACCTTGGTTTTTGAGCTTGAGTCTCTCACTGGGACTGGACCCTGGATTTCCTGGATGGCCCTGTCTCTGCATCTCATGTGCCCATATTAAAAGCATATGCCATTTCACTCTGTAGTTGACCTGGACTTAGGGGATCAAACTCAGCTCCAACATTTGAAGAGCCAGCCCTTTACCAACAGAGCCATCTCCCAGAACCACCCACCTGCACTCAGTGGAGGAGGGTCCATGTCTTCCACCTCCACCCAGTGTGGCTGACCGGAACCTAGAATGAAAATGTTTTTCTGTTTGCCCGACGTGCCGTCGACTTGCTGGACTCTGTCCACCTCAGCTTGCTGTCCTGGGGAGTGCACATTGTTATTATTCAAGCTGTCTGTGCCATGGGTTATGTTCTGAGGGTCAACTATGCCGGCGTTATAGCTGTCCTGCAGCTATTAGTTAAATGAAAGTTATTCATTTCAGCTCCAGAATCTGTACAGTGCTCAAGCCTAAATTCTGCAGGAGCTATTAGCCTAGAACACATCAAGACATTAAAAGGTGGAAGAGGCTTGGGAGTCAGTCAGAGGGGACCAAAGCCACCCCGTGAGGTAAGAGTGCTAACAGAACAATCTGCCGCCAAACTTTTCCCCTCCCTTCCTTCCTTTCATCCTTCCTTCTTTCTTCCTTCCTTCCCTTCACTTTCCTTCCTTCCTTCCCTGCTTATTCACTTATTTTACACAGGGCCTCATGTAACCCAGGCTGGTCCAGAACTTTCTATGCAGCCCAGGATGGCCTTGAACTGCTGATCCTCAAGCACCCACCTCTCCAATGCTAGCCTTACATCACCATAGCCAGTTCATCTGCTGCTGAGCTTGCCAGAGGAACACTCTATCAATTGAGCCGTGGATCATGTTTGGAGGGGGCATGTAATAGGTCTAGAGCTAGACAGCCCTCTACCAGCTGAGCCACTGGAGACATAATCTATTCCTGGAACTGCACCGCTTCAGTCATTGCTCTGTTTGGTTGGGGGGGGGTGTGTTGTGGACTAAGTAAAGGGCGTGTGTGTTCAGTCCGGCATACTTTGGCAAATGCTCTACACATGGAGAGAGATACACAGAATGCCACTGAGAGATGGAGGGGACTGTGGAGGCAGTGACGTGCTGAGGATATAGCTTTAGCTTGCAGATTCCTCTGCTCAGTCCTTGGAACCTAAATTTCCTTTCCAATTGTTAATGCATTTGCTTATCCCAAGGCTTATGGTTTTTGCCTTTTAAAATTAATATATACAACTACATATATACATATATATAGGTGTATAAATATATATAAATGCTAGACAGATCCTTACACTGAGGACTCTGGTATTGGGGGTCATGTATTCCACTCAACATAATGACATGAGGTACTCTTTCCAATTTTCATTTACTTTAGAGAGTCTTTCCAGTATTGAAAGCCACTGTTGGAGGATGCCTGGTCTAATGTCTGTTCCTACAGAAACCCTAACCTCCAGGATGGCCCTATGGACAGAAGGGGCCTCTAGGAGGAAGTGGTTATGATTTATATCAGGGTTGGGATCCTGATCCAGAAGAACCATCATTTCTTTAAGAAGAGGCACTGGGAAGCTCCCCTTCTCCTGCCCCAACCCATGTTCTCTCACCAGAAAGAGCTCATGTGTGGATGTAGGGAAAAGGTAGCCATCTGTCTGTGAAGGAGAACCCTCAACAGAAACTAACAGAATGCACACTTGGTGTGTCTTAATTCAGACCTCAGAGCTGTGAGAAATGTTTCTGTCGTTTAAGCCCTCTAGGCTCTGGTAGCCCAAGCAGACAAAGAAACTCTCCTTACGTAGAGATGGCTTCCCACTAAACCTGATGTTACATGTCACACACAATACATTCTCATTTTTTGAGCAGTTGGAAAACCAACACATGCACAATGAATTTGTATCTTATAGATTTTTATGTGGTTAGAAAGTTAATGGAAATGTTGAATTTTTCCTTTGATTCCTGTTTAATTAAATGCTTTAAACCCACTTGGAGATACTCCTGAAACCAGAGGCATGATACTTTGTATGCTGCTCCAGATAGTTCAGAGGGAGGCTGAGGCAGGAGGATTGCTCGAATCGAGGCGTTTGAGATGCATCTAGGCAAGATACCAGGACAGGATGACCCCAAGTTACCAGAATTAGTGTGCCTTTAAAAGACACTGTGGTCCAAAGGAAGGATGGAGTAGGGTCTTGGAGCCAAAGTATCTGACCACTGAGTTGATTTTTGAAAATAGAAACAATTAAATATTAAAGAAGAGGAAACAAAATCAGAGTGGGCTCCAACACATTCCTGATACATGCATGGAATCTTGCTATCCTAACGTGTACAGTCACACTTAGAAATGAAGACTGCCTTTTCCCATTTTACAGCTAGGTTCAGGATTTAGTCACTCACGTAAATGTTACTAAATAATGCTGGAGGAAGGGGGCTGTGAGGGGGCTCAGTGAGTAAGGGCGCTTGAGAGCCTGAGTTCAGTCCCTGAAATCTACACGGTGGAAGGAGAGAACCAACTCCCACAAAGCTGTTCTTTAATCTCCACAGGTATGGCGAGGCATGTGTGCAAATGTACACAGAACGTGCATGTGAGTGCACATGCGTGAACACACACACGCATGCACGCACACAGTAAATGTAAAAAAGTAAAAAACAACTGTGAGGGTAGTAGGAGAGATAACTCAGCAGTTCACAGCATTTCCTGCTCTTCCAGAGGACCCGAGTTTGGTCAGGAACCCATGTCAGACAGGGGCACCTGCACTCACATGGCATACATAGACACTCACGCATATACAGGTCTATAAAAATAATATAAACCTTAAAACCAAACAAAAAACTAGAGGCCCCGTGACCTAAACCCCCAGCTCCCACTTTACCGTCCCCAGAAGCAGCTGTTGGCTGCTCAGAACGGGGTGAAGCCTGGGTGCTGGAGAGTCCTTATTAGTCATGGAATGATCGGTTTCGATGGGTCCTGATTCCCCCATCTGGCTGGATCATCAAAAGCCTGCAGAGAGCATCCAGGCATCAGCAGGGCAGAACCCGAGGACAGCATCAAAGAGATGGCCTTTCGGAGGCTAGGGGTAGGGGTTGGGGGTGGGGGCCTTCCCTCAGCTCCAATCAGAATCCGAAACGAGCATGTTAGAAATGGCACATTTCCCCCCTTTCTCGGGGGGAACAGGCCGAGTGCCTTGTGGCCAAGGAAAGGAGACGTGGGGATGTGCACCCGTGGTAGCTTCTTTGCCTTCGCTTTACTTCTTATTGTGGTTGCGTTTGTTCTGGAGTGAGAGGTTGCAGGCCTCTGAGCGGAGCCCAAACATCCACACCCACAGCAGTCTCCACGCTACCTTGAAAGCCATGATGCCCGGCAATGCAAGTGTGGCTGGAGCGAGGTGTGAGCTTGTCGGGGCGGAAGCCAGGGCTCTCTTCTCTGTGAGCTGCACACCGGTCACCACCACACCCTGCTGTGTTCAAGGCCGGGGCAGGGAAAGCTTTGCTGAGCAAGGGTTGGAGGACCTGAGTAGGGCGCTGACAGGAACAGATTTCCGCAGACAGGTTGCAACTGTGGAAATCTGGGATCTGCCTGCTTTGAGAGAACCTGAAGGTGTGGACAGATGAGGAGATGGCCGGTTCTACCTGGAAAGGGAGAACATAATTGACTTATTTAAATCAAGATCATGTTCATCATGGGTAGCACACTGCAAACAAAACATGGCTGTCTCCTGAAATCATGTCTCAATGCCTCAATGCATGTAATTTATTTGAAATGAGTGCATGAGTCCAGGACCAAAATGTTTTGGAGGATTGTACTTATTTGGACAATAACACCACCTTAGTTTAAAAAAGAAAAAAGAAAGGAGTGTAACGGTCCTTATATTTAGCATCCAAATGGAGAACATTGAAAAGAAAGAAACAAACATTAGGAAAATAAGATGTGGAAAGCCAGTGCTGGGGAGTGGAGGCAGGAGGATCAGATTCAAGCATAACCTTGCCTATTTAATGAGTTTGCATGAAGCCAGGCTGGGGTATGTGAGACTCTGCCCATAAAACAAAATAGAACAGTCGAGAAAGCAAAGGATGTATTCTTGGATCCACATTCCAAGTCCTTTCTGTAGAATCCAACATCTGCAATCTGTTTGCTTCTTGATTACCTCACTATTGGGAAAGCTCAGGCTGAAATAAACAAAGGGTCCATATTTACAGACACAGAGCCCGCAGCCCAACGGGAACGTCATGTGGTGAGAATCCCACTTTGAAGGCTACAGTAGCCTGCTCCAGGTGAGAGCCTCCCCATGTCTCTCCGGGTTCAAAGTGAGATCTGCCAGCCACACCCACCTCTCATACACACAAGAAGACACATCTTGTGCTTTCCTTAAACTCAAACCTTTTTTTTTTTTTTTACAAATTTGTCATAGCCTCAAGACATATTTTTGCCAACAATTTTTTCTTTTTCCTCAAAATCTATGCACATGTACTTTAAATGAATTCTCACATACTCCTCATTTCTAATAATTCCCTTCTCTCTCTGTTCTCCATGATAGCTCTCTCTAGGTACAGAGTATAGCTTGAATGCTTCAATGCTTATTTGTGCTGGATTGGAAGATCCTGAGATTTTTACAGGTTTTTTTTTTTTTTACTTGTTTACTTTAAAGAAAAGAAACCTCTCTTAATGTAATGTTTTTAATTTTAATTTTTTAAGAATTCCCTACATGTACACAATGTATTTTGATTCTGTTCACCCCTTACCCCACACTCCAACTCCTCCTGGATCCTCTCTTTTCCATGTCCTCCTCCTTCCAAGAACATGTCCATTTTCATTGTTGTTTCTCTAATAACGACCCACAGAATCTAATTAGTGTTGTCCATACGCACATAGATGTGGGGCCATCGGCTGACCACCTCCACACCTGGAAGTAGTCAACTGTAAATAACTTCTCAGCTTGAACTGAAAACTTTTGTTCCTCCCCCTCCCAACTTCCCACCTCACCCCCACCCCACCCCCACCCTACCCCCACCACCCTTGATGGAAAACTGCCTGGCTCCATCTTGTGCAGGTCTCGTTTAGGCAACTACAGCTCTGGAGAGTTCCTGAGTGCAGATTCCAGTCCTGGAGACACTGTTTTGCCCCAGTTCCCTGACCTCTGGCTCTTACAGTCTCCCTGCCTCCTCTTCCTTAGCCTCAAAAACAGAAATCTTAAGGTTGGCATGGTGGCCCTTGTTTGTAACCCTAGTACTTGGGAATGCTGTGGGATGGTCTGTATGTCAAATATGTTGCTCTGATTGGTCAGTAAATAAAACACTGATTGGCCAGCAGCCAGGCAGGAAGTATAGGCGGGATTAACATAGAGGAGAATTGAAAGAACAGGAAGGCGGAGGGAGACACTGCCAGCCGCAGCCATGACAAGCAGCATGTGAAGATGCTGTGGGCTGTCAGACTGCTGGGGCTTGGCGGGACCTGGAGAGAAAACTCTCCAGCTACTTGGGAAGTTGAGGCAGGTGCACTGTGAGTTCAAGACCCACCTGGGCTATGTAGCAAGAGTGTGTATCCCAGCACCCCCCCCAAAAAAAAAGATAAGACAAGGGGGAAATAATTCTGTATTAGAGGGTTGAAGAGTTCTTTCCTCATACCTTATGGTAATGACCAGGATAGGGGTCATATAAACCTCTGACTGGTAGTTAGTGTGCTACATTCATAGAATCCCTACCAGACAGGACCAAGAGTTCACCCATCTCCATTTTCTAGTGGTCTCACAGGGGGACAAAAAACAAAGATGCCTGAGATACAGGAAAATTCATTCACAAGAGCCCTTTCAAGGCCACACTCCTCTGCGTGCTGTTTGGAAGAAATCATTCCATACCCACATAGCTATGGGCAGTCCAGATACAGCATGTGGAACTCTTACTCCCAGAACATTCCAGGGAAAATCTTTACTTCTTTCTGAAGAGGTAGGGTCTCACACCACCTTCATTCTGTTTAGACATCTCTGATACCTGAATCATCTAATACCAGGATCGTTTGACTGGCAGAATCCTAGAGACGCCAGGAACTGAAAAAATGAGACAGGCAAAATCGGAACCTACCTTTCCTAGAATTTTTGCTCGATGGTCTACTTAGTTCCTGTTGAAAATACGTTGAAGTGTTCTATAGAACAATGGCTATAAAACCTCAGGGTTCTGCCCAGGGAGCATAATTATTGCTCTCCAGATACTCTTGTTTGAGAGCAGCTCAGGTAACGTGTAGTAAGGTGTTGGCAGGATTTGAGAAACTGATGCCACACAGAATGAACTGTGGAGGATACCTGAGAATGTTCACTCTCCCCACTCTCTCCCTGGCGGATGGTGAATTAAGGAGACCATAGGGAGAGTCATCAATGAATTCCAACGCATGGGAAATCTTTCAGTGTGCTGACATGTCTTCAGAAATACTTTGAAGATTCACAGAAATGTACCTCTTGGATGCGGGAGACCCTACTCTAAGGACTTCTGTGAGTTTCTTATTCTCGTCACAAAAAAACTAGTGGGGCCTCAGGCAGGGACAGAAGACAAGCCTGGACAGGAGAGGAAACTCAGAGTTGAACTTCCTGTCTCCCAACTGTGCACAGGAATCACTCACACACACACACTCATAGGATGTGGCATGCAGGGTCCTGAAGAGATCATGTGACTATAACAACCCATAGATATCTTAGAATTTGTATTCATGCCTTATCAGTGAATAACAAAGACTTGTGCACAATCGCTATAGGTGTACTTGCATTTTCAGCTTGACAGGATCTAGAATCACCATGGAAACAAACTTCTGGGCATACGTGTGGTGGGTTTTCTAGATCAGGTTAATTGTTGAGGGAATACCCACCCTAAATGGAAACAGCGCCATTCTATGGGCTGTGGCCCTGGACTGGATAGGAGAGACAGTGAGCCCATCACTAGCATTCACCTATCTCTACTTTGGGTTCAGATTCCTGACAGTAGTGCTTCTGCCCATGGACCCAGGGGAAACCGCCTTTAGGCTCATCCAGGTTGGCCAGACTCCAACATCCTTTCTATCTGTGTCTCCTGCTGCTCCTAAGCTTAGAACTAGATTCAGTGTATGTAGATGTTTGGCATCTAGAGAAATCATGAGTTGCCTGGATTGGCACTGCAGATGAACATTCCAGTTACCCACATGCTTTATTTCAAATGCGACAGTGATTTGTGTAGGTTGGTTTACATAGGAGTGACTTTCAATAAGGGAAATGTATTCCTGGATCTTTGATTTGCTTAACAAGCAGCTTTCAACTTCCAGTTTTATTAATTGCTCTGAAAACCTACAATTTAGGTAAAACTAATTACATTTGATTTTACTCAGTTGGTTAGCTCTATTTTATTGTAAATGGGACTGAAAACAATCACTCTTATCTATATGTGCCGTATATGATATGACAATGGGAAACACAGGGAGACATCCATCTACTCCCTCAGAATTAGATCTAGCTTGATTTCTAATGAAGGGTTTGTTCTTGCAAGAAATTGCCTTGACAAGTCTTTTCTTCCAGGAATCAATATTTTTTTCCCTTGTTTCTTTTTAAAAGCAATTTTTATTTGCCTTCTGTCACCTTTTTTTTCCTTTTTAATTCTTCTAAGAAAGCAGTGACCAGTTTTAATTATACTATGGATGCATACTTTGATCAAAAGAAGTACTTGTTAATCCCATGAGATGGCGGAACTTGGTAGAGAGAGTGTTAAGCAAGGGGATTCATTTGGGCTCTGAGCAAGGAACCAGTGGTAGTTCAGCACTGTGACATGACACCCTACACTATACTCACTGTTGGAAGATAGAATCAGCAAGAGAAATGTTAGAATGTGGTCAAACCCTAAAATTGAAAGAAGCCAGTGTGGAGTTAAGAGGTCAGCTCCAGGGAAGTTCCTTGAATTCCAGATTGGCTTTTGTTGGTGTGCCGAACTATGGAAGCTCTCTTTATGAGGTCCCTCAAAGGCTGCCATGTTTCTGGTTATCAGTTATCACTTCTGAAATCTTACTACATGGTCAGAAAATGTAATGACATGATGTAATATCTCCCCACTCCACACCTATTTGGAGATAACATTCAACCACATTTATAAGGTGAAGAACAGATTTACCATCTTAGCCCAAATTGTAGGAATCCAGCCTTACTTAGCCATCGTGAGCCACCATAAGGACTCAAATGGCCCTTGTGCTTATGACTTCAGGTGTGTTTCCCCCACCCCTTTCCACTACGTTCTGTGTATGACACTAGTTAGTAGGTCACCTTCCCCAAATTCATTTACCCCTAACTTAAATGTGGGTGATCATCTCTTTAGAAGGGTTTAAAGAGACTAACATATCTGATACAGATACTTAAATACCAATAGAATCGTTTTTATTTCTTTACCTCTTTGTGAATTTCATCTCAAAAAGTAGTTTCAAATCCCAGAGAACTGTGAGGGAAGGAAGCTGGCTGTTTCTGTGTGGCCTGTCCCTCTGACCCAGCAGAAAGCTGTATTTTATAATTCCTTACCATGTTCTGACTTGTGTGCCTACAGCATCTCAAAGCCTCAGCTGACTCCAGCAATGATACTCATGGTGAGATGTGACCACCCACAAGGAATGAGACTACCTATCTCTGCTGGGTCTGAGTGTCAGAGACCTTACAGGAATCGAGACTTAAACATCAGTTGACAAGACCTGAGTTAGTTGCTTTTCTCCTTGCTATGAACAATCCCTGACAGGGGACAGCTCAAGGGAGAAAGGGCTTGTTCTGGCTTACAGGTTATGGTGCTGCAGACCTTATGGCTAAAATGTTATGGCTGCAGAAGTGTGAAGCAGCTCCTCACCTGATATTTGAGGTCAAGACGCTGAAACAAATGTTCAGCTCGATTTATCATTTGCCACCCTAGCCCACGGAATAGTATCACCCACATTTAGGGTGGGTCACCTGATTGAGGGAAATCCTTCACAGATACACTCATGATTTGTCTCCTAGGTGATTTTAGTTCCTATTAAGTTGACAATCAACATTATCCATCACAAAGTGACTGAACTTGTTTGAAGAGAGAATTTTGGCTTAATTTTCTGATAGCGTTGTGTTTATGTATTCCTTCCAAGGACTCCATTCAGCCTGCAAGATCACGAAAATGTCTACCCTTTTCTACTGGAAGCCTGTGCACAGGCATGAAATATCTCCTCAGCAGCAGGTCATTCACAGTCAGTGAGGCCTAACATGCAGACACACAAACATCCACAGGAAAAGGACATCTTATGAAAGACAGTGGTCACAAGGCACCGATCATCAGGAATGGAGGGACGTGAATGCCTGATGCTCCTCAGCTCCCTGTCCACACCTATACAGTCCAGGATCCCACATGGAATGGTACCACCCACAGCAGAAGGTAATTCCCCTCTGGCACATCCAGAGATCATCTTCTAGATGGTTCTAGGTTATGCCAAGTTGACAACACTGACCCTCACAGTTGTTCTTGGGATTTGTCTAACTAGCAACTATTGCAAGTAAGACCTGAGTGTGTGTGTGTGTGTGTGTGTGTGTGTGTGTTGGGGTATATGTGTTGATGTTTGTTGGGGTGTGTGTTGGAGTGTATATTTTGGGGTATCTGCACCCGTGTGTGTTGTTGTTTTGTGTGTGTGTGTGCTGTGCATGTATGTTGGTGTGTGTATGTGTGTACATGTGTCTGTGTGTGTGTTGGGATGTCTGCATGTGTTGGTATGTGTATGAACATATGTGTGTGTTTGGGTATGTTTTTTATGTATGCTGTGTGTAAGTTGAGGTGTTTGTGTTGGGGTGTATGTTGGGGTTATCTGTATATGTGTATATGTTGTTTCTGTATGTGTGAAAGTGAATGTGTGTGTTCATTTGTATATGCATGTATGTTGATATCCTTATGTACGTGCATGTGTATGTCTGTATGTGTTAGGATGTATGTGCATGTGTGTGTGTGAGTGTGTGTGTGTGTGTGT